>QZWU01000088.1:0-41234 GCA_004114255.1 Acaulopage tetraceros
GAGATTGCTCAGTACGCTTGGAACAAGCTGAAAGGGTCCTTGTGGCGTGAATAAATAACCGTTTCTATACAACTGGTGTCATCCTTTTGATCACTAGTGGTGTTCCAAAATGCCGTATAAACTCACAAACCACAGTTGCCATTTCGTGTGGATTGTCTTCAGCAACATTGTGCCCCGTACTCATCACAATTGATAACTGAAACTTGCCTTGCATCTGTGCGATCGTCAGTTCCTTATCCAATCGATCTGTGTTGGCCAACAAGAGTAACTTTGCAGCTTTGCACCCTAAAAACTTGGTCGACATGCCTTGAAACCATTCTTGCCAATATGGCTCTGTATCCTGTAACCTCGTTCTCCACACCCATCTACCCTCCACCTGCCTCAATAACAGTGGTACTGATAGTTGTGCAGATTCCACATTGCGTATCGTTTTAGTTTTGATGTGCCATTGAATCGCCTGTTGAATCGTTTCAAATTGCCCTGGTCGATTTGAAATATACTTATTCATGAAATCCAACGAGTCCATTGCCGATCCTTCCACTACATCCACAACAACTATGCTGATGACGCGTTCAATCAACTGTTGCTGTACTGCATGAATCACTACTGCAGCTCCCATGCTATGACCGATTAGGTGGATATCTCTTTGTCCCTTGGAAAAGTGTGTCACGACACCTTGGAAATCTGTTGCTAATGCATCTAGTGAATAATCGGATGAATCTGAGCTTGTACCATGCCCACGAACATCAAATGCGATAAATTGAAACTGTGAGCCCAATTTGAGCTGCATATCCTTGATGAGCACTCCAAAACCGGCTGCACACAGTCCTGCACCATGATGAAAGACTACAAGTGGTCCACTAGTGGCTGCAGTTGAATAAACAGCAAGTTTGATCCCATTGATCTGTACAATTTGTTCATCCTTGACATAATCATGCCAATCCAACGGCATCACCCTTTCCTCACCTCCTCTACGTTTCACCTCTTGCCTTTGTTCTCCTCCCTCCTCAATCGGTGCTAATTTCTTGAAAATCTGCTTGTGCATTCCACAAAAATGTTTTTTTTTGTCATGTCCAAACGTCCCATCAAGGCCATTCACAAATGGCTTGACAGTGAGGGTAAAAAGTTCCTCATGTCCAATCCAGGCACCACCAATTACGTCACAGGCAAAGCACGTCCTCTCCATCTCTCTCAACCTCTCATTCCCCACTAGTTCAATCAACCATTTCCAATGAATCCCTACTTTCTCATCCAACCCCCACTTTCCAACCAAGTAGCTGACAAAATCTATGACAGATACGCGTCTAAAAAGGCTACACCACGTGAACTAGCCGTCCAAAACAATATCTCCATTGCACGCGTTAATGCAATCATCAAACTCAAACAGTTGGAAAAGTCACAAACGGAACCACTGCAGACCAAGTACAGTAAGGCAATGGATGAGATTCTTTGTGCACGTGCACGTACGCGTACTGAGGCTGAACCCACGGTTGAAAAGAGCACGACATTGGGTAAACCATTGTTGATGGTGTTGGATAGTGAAGAACAGGCGTTTACACAGCAGGATGCAGCTCATGTCCTGTTAAAATCTACTTTTAGTGGTGTTAAAAAAGTGGCCAGAAGGTCTAGAAAGAAGGTTGTGGTGGAACAAAATGAGGACATGACGAGTCGATTCAACTTTTTATTCCAAGATGTAAACAAAAAGATTCCATTTGAAGATCGTAGCATGTGGACACGTGAAAAGGATGGTACGTTGGTCAGAGTTGGACATACAGCGTGATCTCAATACACACAGCATATGTCAAGTTGAGGATTTGGGAGAGATTGTACACTATCCTTCATTAGAGCCACTATGCAATACTCTCAAGTGAACCATGGCCCACTATGCAATGCTGTTCATCACAATTACGGCGAGCATGGCTGCACTGGAGAACCCCAACATTCCAAACACAGTGCTCAATTGAGCCAATTTGTCAGGATAAGCCTGAACTGGCTGTGCTGCCTTGCTACTCTTCATCCTCCTTGCTTCCTCCCTTCCAAAATGAGCTCTGTAATGCTCATGCAAATTGTACCTGACCCTCTGTTGTTGTTGTTGTTGTTGCCTTGAATGCATCGATGTCGTCCTCCAAGGCTGCGTTTGGCGTGTTTTACGCACACTACTCGTCGGTCTAAACTTGGCAAGTGTCCTATCGTAATCTCGCCTTCGTAGCGTATTTCCCAACACATGATATGCTTCAGATAATTGATGAAATCTCTGTGGGTCTCCCTTGTTCCTATCCGGATGATGCAGAAATGACAATTGATAATATTTGGCCTTGATTGTCTTTAGATCAGCAGCATGATCAACACCCAGAACCTCATAGTGTGTGACTCGTGTTGAAATTAATCGTTTTAGCATAATGTCGGAATTTGCAAATATAAATTGGGACACATCAGCCACTGATTTCTTCCAAGCAACCTCATCTCAAACACCATCAGCTGCGGAATTATTGTCATCCAAGGAACCTACAAAAGCTAGACCTCACTCAGGGTTCGATGATCAAATCCTTTGGCAGGATCATGGTGCTGATCTAGCCTTTTCTGCTTCATTTGGTAACCAAGAGCCTTCTACCCCTCAACCACCCATTCAAGAAGAGACTGAAGCCCAAGTACAGGAACCACTTGTCGTGAATGACCAGTTGGCAGAGATGAAGACACATGAACCTCTTTTGATTACAGTTTCTGATCCTCAACGTGAAGGCGGCGTTGCAGATTCCCATGTCACCTATGAAATCATTACAAAGTCAGCTGCTACGGGGTACAGAGTAGCTCAACATGTGGTGAGAAGACGTTTTCAAGACTTTTATTGGCTTTACAGAACGCTTCAGGTGGAATATAGTCAATGTATTTTGCCACCATTGCCTGAAAAGCATCGTATGGAGTACATCAAGGGAGGGAGGTTTGATAAGGATTTTATTGAAAAGAGACGAGCAGGATTGGAGCGGTTCATGCAAAGACTTGCACGACATCCAGTGTTGGAACGTCATCAAGCAACAAGAAAGTTCATTTCTGAAGAGGATTTTGGGATGGTCAAGGCGACATTCAAGTCTGTAACGCAGGACGAGACCTTGTTGGATAGCTTGTCAGATTCATTGGTGAATGCCTTTTCAAGACTCAAGAAACCAGATACCAAGTTTATGGAATTGTTGGAATATGTGATCAAGTTGGAGGAGAATCTGGTGGCCATTAGTAAATCCAGTGGAAGGTTGAATCGTCATGAGCATGAGTTGATGACAGAGTACAATCTGTTGGCTAATTCTGCATTGCAGTTGAAACAAGCTGATGGTGGTGTCGATAAGGTGATGGATGCATTTGTAGTGGCACTTGGCAGCCACAATGAAGCACTGGAACGCAAATTGACAGTAGAGGAAGACGTGTACTTTACCTTGTTGCACGAGTATCTTGTGTATATGCAACACGCCAAGCAAGTCCTTCGACTTCGTGACCAAAAACAAATTGATCATGAGGAATTGAGTGATTTGTTGGCCCAGCATGAAGCTGAACGTGACCGTATACGCCAACAAAAGGACTCTGGTGCAGGATTAGCTGCTTACCTCTATGAAAAGTATGAAGGGATGAGAGGGGTTGATCAAGAACGTGCTCGCATTGAGAAACTCGCTCAACTTGAACTCAAAATCAAAGAACTGGACCAAGCCGTCAAGGAAAGCAATGGGATTTGTCAACTCTTTTCCAATGAAGTCGTGCGTGAGTTTGGATTGCTTCGTGCCTCCAAAGTCAAGGATTTTGGTACCAATCTCTCACAATATGCAGATGCTCAAGTCACTTATTACCAGTCCTCCAAGTCTTATTGGGACACCCTCATCACTCAACTTGAACAGCAAGACACGCACAATGAATAAAGAGGAATGAGACTTTGACACGCGCGTCTTTAATGACCACGAGATGCCTTTTCCAATACAGCTTCAAAACTCACCTCACTTGCATCCGTACCCTGAATCTCCACTGCAATACCCACCAACTTTTTTCTAATGGCATCCTTACTGCTTGCATACACCATCTTATTCTTGATCTTTGCCGTATCTGGACTCCATGCATAAAAGCAAATCTTTGTTCTTTTTGCACCTTCCTTTTCGAATTCAAAATCATACACGGCGTACCTGCATTCATCCTCTGGCAATGCAGATAAAAACTCATTGTAGGAGGGCACTACACCAGCCTTTTCAACAATGATTTCCTTGTAATCTGGAGATAGTGCATAGACGACATAATTGTGCACTTTTTTCAATTTGAGATCTTCATAAGCAACGAGACAGTCATCATGGACGAGTACACCGCTTTGAGACTAGATCAAGGGTGAGATGGGGGGAGGCGGGTGGTGAGCTTGCCATTTTGGATGATTGACGTGTGGGAAAAAGTGGGTCGAGAGATGAGAAAAATTTTTGAATTTTTTTGAAAGTGCCAAGCCTCTTTTGCTGTATTTAGGATTTAGTGAGTGGTGTCGTCAAGAGGATGGTGAGCCTAGAATGATAGTGTGTACTAAAAGATGTTTACATACACCCTTAGTGTCTAAGCGCCCTTTCCAATACTGCTTCAAGGCTCACTTCACTGTAATCCGTACCTTGAATTTCCATTGCAATCCCATTCAAAGACCTTCTCAAGGCATCCTTGCTACTTGCGTACGTCATCTTGCTCCTAATGGGTGCCATATCTGGACTCCACGTGATAAAGCATAGTTTTGCTCTCCTTTCACCATCTTCGTCCTGATAATCGAAATCATATATGGCATATCTACACTCTTCCTCTGGCAAATCGGCTAAAAAGTCCTCATATTCAGTCGATTCGCCAATCTTTTCAATCACGATTTCCTTGTTTTCTGAAGACAACGAGTAAATAATGTACTTGCACGATTTTCTCAATTTAAGGTCTTCAAAAATCCCGACACAGTTGGCACCAAGGCTTACACGATTTCGAGACTAGATGGAGGATGAGAAGGGACGAATGAGCAAGTGAACTTGCCATATTGGATAATTGAAGTGTGGGAAGTTTGAAGAAAACTTTTTTTTGCACTTTTTTTTGTGAAATGGAGGGCGATGCCAAGAAATCTCATCGGCCAAAGCAAGCAGGACCAAAATCTGAAAAGAGCAAAAAGAGACATGATAATGCACACAATGTGAAGGTAAAATAACGCGTCGATATGAGTGATTTGGGTAGGCATTTGCACCATTGTCTGGACAAAAGGCCGATCGTATCCAACGACGCAATTTGGATAAGGAACAAAAGAGATTACACGCACCTGCAGTGGACAGAACGCCACTAGAACCTCCACCTGTGGTCGTGGCTGTAGTAGGACCTTCAGGGGTACACCTTTGCCAAATGTGACGCGTCTCATGTGTGATTAGATTGGTAAAACGACACTCATTCGATCATTGGTAAAGAGGTACACCAAACACAACTTGCAAGAAGTCAAGGGACCCATCACCGTTGTCAGTGGTACGTGTCCATTCCATCCCATTCATTCAACTAGGTAAAAAGAGGAGATTGACCTTTATTGAATGCAAGAATGATTTAAACGCCATGATGGATGTGGGTAAAACAGTGGATTTGGTGTTACTCATGATTGACGCGTCATTTGGATTCGAAATGGAGACTTTTGAATTCCTCAACATTATTCAAACGCATGGATTCCCAAAGGTCATGGGAGTGCTCACACATCTCGACAAGGTTGGTACGGTGAAATCCACTAGTCAAATCAAGAAACAACTCAAGCATCGTTTTTGGACAGAGATTTACCAAGGTGCAAAATTATTTTACCTTTCTGGTGTGATCAATGGTCGATATCCTGTTCAAGAAATCATGAATTTGTCAAGATTTATTTCAGTGATGAAGTTTAGACCATTGACGTGGAGGAATAGTCATTCGTACGTGTTGGCTGATCGTTTTGAAGATTTAACGGATCCTGATGCGATTGCAAGAGATCCAATGTGTGATAGGACCGTTTCACTTTATGGATATGTGCGTGGAACGAATCTCAAGTCAACTAGTCGTGTTCACATTCCAGGTGCAGGGGATTATTACATGTACAATCTGTCATCCTTGCCTGACCCTTGTGCATTACCATCCAAGGAACGCAAGTCGTTGAGCGAGAAGCAAAAGTTGATTTATGCACCCATGTCAGATGTTGGTGGGATTTTATACGATAAGGATGCAGTGTACATTGATGTTCCTGGAAGTTTTAGCAAGAGAAAGGGAGAGGATGAGGGGGAGATGGAAGTTGGTGAGGGTGAGAGGATGGTGATGGATTTGCAGGATGCGACAGAGACATTGGCAACAAAGTTGAAGAATACGGATTTGAGGGTATTTGCTGATTCAGCCCCCATGTACTATGAAGAAGCGGAGGATGCAAGTGAGCAAGAAGACGTGGATGTAGATAGTAATGAGGATGTGGACAGTGACGATAGTGGTGAAGGGGACATGGACGAGGATTATGGTTGGACACCCATGGAAACCGTGCAGGAAGATGAAGAGTATGCTTTTGCATCCAGTGATGAAGAGGAAGAAGAAGCAGAGGAGGAAATTGAAGGCGCTGCTCATTGGAAAAAGGACATGGCACTCAAGGCTCAAGAGAACTTTTATCGCAAACGCAAACGCACATTGATGAGCATCATTTATGACCAGAATGAAGATTTTGAATCAAGTGGCAAAAAAATGCATACGATTGATGACACGGACAACCTCTTTATCGTACAAGACAAGGCATCCACTTCCACTGCTTTGGATTCGTGCAGACAACATGACCTCGTTCAAGCCATGGACAAGTGGAAGGAAGAGGATCAAATGGAGTCCCTGCGCACACGATTCATCACTGGTGCTTTGACGACAGAACAGGATGACAAGCCAGATGATGATGATGATGATGAGGAGGAGGAGGAGGAAGGCGACAGTGACCACATTGACAAGGAAGAAGCATTGCGCAAGAAAAAGGAACAACTCAAACGCAAATTCGACTTGGAATACGATGATGGTGAAGAGGATGCGCAAGAACAAACCTTTTACGATATGAAAAAGAATGAAATGAACAAGCAACTTGAAGTCAACCGTCAAGAATTCCAGGATTTGAGTCAGGATTTACGCAATGAAATTGAAGGATTCCGTGCAGGCACTTATGTACGCATTCAATTCAACAACATGCCCTGTGAACTCGTAAGGAACTTTGATCCATCCTATCCCATCATTGTTGGTGGCCTTTTAGCATCAGAAGAAACCTTTGGATTTGTTCAAGTCCGTATCAAACGTCACAGATGGCATCCTAAAATCCTCAAAACAAACGATCCACTCATCTTTTCATTGGGTTGGAGACGTTTTCAATCCCTCCCTGTTTACCATATGAACGATGGTACGCACAATCGTATGCTCAAGTACACACCACAACACATGCATTGTCTTGGAACTTTTTATGGGCCTGTGACTCCACCCAGCACTGGGTTCTGTGCATTCCAAACCCTTGGCAGTGACAAGGCGTCCTTCCGCGTTAGTGCTACGGGTGTTGTATTGGACATTGACCAATCTGTGGAAATTGTCAAGAAGCTCAAGTTGGTTGGTTCGCCCACTGAAATCCAAAAGAATTCTGCCTTCATCAAGGACATGTTTACTTCAGCACTTGAAGTTGCCAAGTTTGAAGGGGCTCAGCTTCGAACAGTGAGTGGAATTCGTGGTCAGATCAAGAAAGCCCTCAACAAACCAGCTGGTCACTTTCGTGCTACTTTTGAAGACAAAATCCTCAAGAGTGACCTTGTATTCCTTCGTACTTGGGCCACCGTTCATCCTAAAAAGTATTACAATCCAGTCACATCACTCCTTCTGCAAAACAAGAGTGAATGGAAAGGCATGCGTCTTACAGGTGAAGTTCGGCGTGAAAAGAACATGATTACTCCACAAAAGGCAGATAGCAAGTACCAAAAGATTGAACGATTGCCTCGTAAATTCAATCCACTCAAAATCCCCAAATCCCTTCAAGCCAACCTTCCATTTACTTCAAAGCCAAAGTTGGATGCACCCAAACCACGTGACAAGATCAACAACCTCCTTTCACGTGCCAATACCTCCTCTGCAGTCGTACTTCAGCCTCAAGAACGTGATATCATGCGATTATTGAATCAAGTCTACACCATTCGTAATGACAAGTTGGAAAAGAAGAAGATCAAGCAAGCTGAACATCGTAAAGAACGTTCTAAAGTACTTGCAAAGGAAGAAGAACGTAAAGCTGCTGCTCAAAAGAAGAAGAGCAAAGAGTTTCACAAGGAACAGTCCATGAAACGACCGTCAGGAGGAGGAAACAGTCGATATGCAAAGAAACCAAAAAGGGGAGGAGGAGATGATTGATAATAGAGAGAGAGAGAGGCTTAAGGTTTTATCAGCTTTACTGGTCGCCATGGCTCACCCATCCACTTGGCATACATCCAAAATGCAACGCGTCTTCCAATTAGCCTTGAAACAAGTGGCACAAGTACAAATGAGAGCATAAAGTTGATTTGTTTTAAATCTTCCTCCCATCGTTCTTCTGCTGAATAAGATGAGGATGATGAAGAAGTGGTGGATGACGCGTCATCATGGTCATCATTATCGCTAATTGGCATTTCTTTTGTTTACAAAAAAAGGTTTTTCATGATTCCACGCGGTTTATCCAACTTGAACACCACTACCAAAAATAACTTGAGGTACTATTGGCTCGTACCAAACGTGGAAAAGAGTATCATTGGATCCCATCCAGATCAATCCACCTTCAATATCAATCTCTTTGTGGAATCACGTTCGTTTCGTACCCTTCTCAACACATTTATCCAAACCAACCATAGCCTTGATGCTGACCTCACAATGCGTGCTCAGTACCAAAAAGTGGGCTGGTTACACGTCACAGATGAACGCAATTCTCCTCCTTTTGGTCGTATTCCACTTCCTGAAGACATTTTTGGTTCCTTTAACCTTCTTGACGGCCTCATCCAACCCTCATCCTATCAACCCATGCCAACCCATCGACTCTTGACCCAATCCCACGGTTTATTCCAACTCTCACCTCCCCTGCACGAAGCACTGCTCAAATCAATGAATCACGTTTAGCCTTTTCAAGTGCATCCAACTTGTGTTCCATGTTCTTAAGTGTATGGTCCCATGAGATAAACAATTCAGAAAGTACCGATATGTTTTGATTGTACAAATCAATGAGTTGAGCAAGTCTTGCTGTAGATTCGTCATGAACACGCGTCGAGTCCTGATAGGCCGTTTCAATTCCTCCCATGGATTCAAGGTACTTGCCAACACTTGCCAATTCCTCCGTATTAATAAAGGCTTCCAATTCCTTGATTTCATCCAACTGGTCAGCAGCAGTTGTAAAGTCGCTTTCTGCAACTAAAACGAGTTCAGCTTTACTTTCCATACCCAAATGTTCCCTCATGTACACGTAATCTTCTTGAGTCAAGAGCTCTGTATACTTGTTGTACTTGACATCAAAGTCCTTGAGCAGTGTGCGTTGTGCCACGATATCTCGGATGCGGTCATGAATACCCTTGATTTGCAACCCAAGTGGAATGGCGTTTTCTTGAACTTGTTTAGAGTTAATCTGCCGATTACCAAGGAGCTTTTGCTCCAGTAGCAATAGCCGTTTATCCAAAAGCGTGTTCCAGTCTGCCGTCATCAGTATGGAATCTTTTTTGTCGTATTTTTACACACATTTTTACCTGACGATTTGGGCTGATTGAACCTTCTACGCTCCTTATGGCGTATCAGCAAACTCAAAACCAGCAACAGAATCAAACCAATACATCACGGTATCCGCCATTAACGGGTGAGGGATATTATAATGGCAATGATCCATCAAAACAACAAATGGGGCAAGGAAGGCCGATGCTGCCACCAAGACCACAACAAGGTGGAGGTGTGCACTATCCAGGGCAACAAATGGCAACGGCATATCCTCAGGGTAGGGGAAGGGGGATGATGCCTGAGGCAGGTGCATATCCTGTTGCAAGTGGGTATGGCATGTATGTGCCCAATGGGCCTGGTGGTGCGTATGGACAACGGCCTATGCCTGGGTACCCACCACAACAGCCATATGGAATGTACCCACAACAGCCTGCAGCGTATCCGCCACAATCGATGGGCAGGCCACAGCCTATGCCACAAGGTTATCCTGCTTATCCAATGTATCCTGCAAGTGAAGTTGGAAGGCCCATGTATCCTACGAGTGAAGTAGGGAGGCCTGCTTATCCTGCTACGGAGATTGGAAGACCTGTTTACCCGCCTGCAAGACAACCACAACCATTCCTTGGTTCACCTGATAGTAACAAACCTCGACCATTGCCACGGCCACCAGCTCATCCCACTCATCACCAAGCATCGGCTAGTGTGCCACGTGTTGAAGTGGAATTATCTGGAAGTACTGGATTTGGGAGTTTTGCGGATTCGTATTTGAAGCAAGAGACCAAGAACCAATCTGATTATTTTGCAATCTCCACTCCACCAAGTAAGCCAATGGTACTGCAAGATGCTCAAGTATCTATTGATTTCAATTTGGATAGCCGTCCTTCTACTGGAAATAGTGCTCATCAACCATCCAATGTTGCTTCATTGCAACAACAACAACAACAACAGCAGCAGCAAAGACCAGCTACGAAGACACCACAGTCTGCACTTGCTGCACCCAACCTTTATCATCAAAAGAATAATTTGTCATGGTGTGCTGAACCTGTGCAATCACCAACAGAAATTGTTCCTTTTGTACCAACTGCACGACCATCCGCTGCTCATTTGGCAAAGACTACGGCCATCCCACCACCAAAGCATGCTGGAAAAGACTCTACTCCTGTCTCTAGGCAAAGTAGCAATACGAGCAGTGTGTCAACTACAAGTGGTGCAAGTGGATCCTTTGCCATGGCTACTTACCAGTCAGAACCTGTTCAGTCCACCGCTCGCCCCAAGCGACATTCTCAAGCCAAGTCTTCCTTATCACCAAACACTTCTGTCGTGTCGCGTAGTAAAACAAGTGGTCAAAAGAAGGTGGTGTATTCTGCCATGTTGTCCAAAGTCGCTGAAGCATTTCAAGACAAGATCGTTCTTCAAAACCATGTCAAGGATGGATTGGAGTACAAGTTTAGTTTTACTGGCAAGGATGCAGTGGTACGCTTCCCCCCTTATTACTGTTCTAATACCCCCCTAGGACCTTTTATGTCATACCATCAAAACTACTGATCGCAACCTCGCCCTCCTTCTTGGTCGTGCTTTGGATGCTCAGAGATTCTTTCATGATGTCACTTATGATCATCGCCTTCGCGACAGCGTGAATGAAGTGTATGTGTTTCGTGAGTTGCATCACATAATTGAACAGCAACAGTACGACGCAGGAGATTCCTCTGATGATGAGACAACCAGCAGCACCATCATGAAGTCACCAAGTTCCTCTTCTGCCATGATTCGTGTGGCTGATTTGAATGTGGAATTGCAACACTTTCCTAATGGTGTCTTTACTCTCCTTGCTGACTGTTATTCTCCAACCTGCTCAAGAGAACGCCTTTGCTATAGTATTTCGTGTCCACGTCGATTGGAACAACAAGCTTTATTGAATCTCTTGCCAAAGGGAGTGACGGATGAAGCCATGGCTTTTAGTCAATCTAGCATGGGACGTGTTGCCTTGATGGAAATCCAAAAGGAAGGTGAAGAAGAAGCTCGTCTTTGGGTCAACTCTGTACCAAAAGAGGTTGCTGAAAGTGTTTCCAAGGATGAAGCCAAACGTCAGGAAATCATCTTTGAATTGATTTATACTGAAAAAGACTTTGTACGTGACTTGGAAGTCCTTCACAAGTTGTACATTGAACCATTGCGTACCTCCAACATCCTTCCAGACGAACGTGCTCGTGAACACTTTATCCATGAAGTATTTTACAATGTGGCTCAGATCCTTCAAGCAAATGCTCAATTGTCCAAGGCACTTTCAAGACGCCAAGAAGAAAAGCATGTGGTAGACAACATTGGTGATATCTTTTTACAATACGCTGAAAAGTTTGAGCCCTATGTCGCTTACAGTGGTCATCAACCTTATGCCAGATATTTTTTGGATATGGAAATCTCTCGTAATCCTGAATTCGTTGCTTTCCTTGAACAATGTGAACGTATGCCAGAGTCCCGCAAGTTGCCCATTCAAAATTTCATCAACAGACCTACTGCCAAGATTGCACGTTATCCCCTCTTGTTAGAAGCCGTTCTCAAGGCCTCCAAGGGTAACCATCCAAAAGATGAAGAAAACATTAATGCTTCCATCACCATCATCAAGGACTTTTTACAGCGAATCAATGTGGAAACTGGCAAGGCAGATAATCGCATTCGTCTCACTCAATTGAATGATGGATTGATTGGTAAACCCTCTGACATTCAGGCACTTGACCTCCTCAACCCCAATCGCCAGTTGATTCGTGAAGGCAATCTCAAAAAGAAGCAAGAAGCCGAGCAGTTTGACTTTACTGTCTTTCTCTTTGACCACATGCTCCTCATCACCAAGAAGAAGAAGGTACGTGATGTGGTGGAGTATCGCATCCACAAACGACCTGTTCCTTTGGAAATGTTGTCCTTTTCCATGACTGAAGACCCTTTCCTTAAGCCAACAAGGAAGATGAGTGGTGCATCCACCAAACCACCATTATCACCCTCCATGTCACCCATCCATCCTAGCAGCACGACTTCTAGCAATTCCAGCAACATGCCAAAGTACCAACAACCAGATTTGAAGCAAGCCAGTTATCCATTGACCATCACTCACCTTGGCCGTGGTAACATTACGCACATCCTCTATGCACAGAACCAAGCAGAACGTAAGCAATGGAAAGACAAGATTGAACAGCAACGAGATGTGCTCACCAATAGTCGCAAGATCTTTGATATGGTCATGCTCAGCAACACTGTCTTCAACAGGGCCAACCGTGTCAATTGTACCGCTGTCTATGGCGAAAACAAGATTGTGTATGGTACAGATGAAGGCGTGTATGTCACCAGTCCAACCGGAAGTGTTCAGCGTGTCCTTGAAATGGAAAAAGTAGTCAAGATTGAAATCCTTGAAGACTACAATCTCATTTTGGTGATGGCTGATCGCAATCGCAACCTCATGTCCTATCCAATGGATGCACTTGACACCAACGAAACACTCTTTTCTAAACGTGGACGCAAGATCTCTGCTCATGTCACCTTTTTCAAGACTGGAGTGTGCCTTGGTAAAACGCTCGTGTGTGTCGTCAAGTCCTCTGTCTTTTCCTCAACCATCAAGGCACTTGAACCCATTGCTTCCAACCAAACAAAGAAAAAGGGAGCCTTCCAAATGTTCCTTGGTGGTAAAACGGAAGCCATGAAAGTGTACAGAGAATTCTTTATTCCAACTGAATCCAACTCGATACACTTTTTACGCACCAAACTGTGTGTGGGATGCACCAAGGGCTTTGAAATTGTGGATTTGGAAACACTTAATACGCAAGGCCTGCTTGATCCATCAGATGAATCCTTGAATTTTGCATTGAAGAGAGAGAATGTGCGACCCATGTCCATTTTCAGAATACGCAACGGTGACTTTTTATTATGCTATGATGGTAACTATTTCGACAATACCCTCATTTAATCCCCCCCTTTAGAATTTGCATTTTATGTCAACAAGAGTGGAAGACGATCACGACCAAACTGGCTTATCCAATGGGAAGGTGAACCAACCTCCTTTGCCCTCCATTACCCTTACATTCTTGCATTCGATGCTGCCTTTGTTGAAATCCGACATGTGGAGTCTGGTGAATTGGTCCAAGTCATTCCATCCAATGACCTTCGTTCCCTCAATACAACCACAGATACAATTCATTGTGCAGCTCAAGGTCCAGGTGATTACCAACATGTATTTAAACTGGTGCTGATAAACCAGAGTGGGGAAGGTGGTGATGGTGGTGCTAGTGGAATGGAATCGCCTACATCATCACAATTCAAGTCTAGACATATGCCAAGGGAGAGTTTTAGTAGTTTTGCTAGTTCAAGTACGTTTGCTCCTAGTCAAGGTTTGATGGACTAGATGTGTGTGTGTGAGAGAGAGAGAGAGGGTAGGGATAAGGAGGATTATAAAAACATTAGTGACATTGGATGAGACCACATTGTACCCCAGTCCGTACACACCTCTTAGTATGATCACCAGATTTATTCCATCAATCATCTCGTCATCTCCCACTTCAACTGTACGACCAGTCACCAGCGAGTTCCATGCACCGCGCCATCCAATCATCCTTTGTCATGGCCTATTTGGATTTGACAAATTCGGCCCAGATCAATTCCCACCACTTCAAATCCATTACTGGCGTGGAATCCACCAATCCCTCACCAACCTAGGCGCAACAGTCCATGCAGCACGCGTCTCTAGCACAGGAATCATCAAAACACGCGCACATGAACTAGCTTCCCAACTAGATTCTAAATTCCCTTCCCAATCCCTCAACTGTATTGCACATTCCATGGGAGGCCTGGACGTTCGATACCTCATTTCCCATATTCCAAACAAGCAATTCAGCGTTTCCTCACTAGTCACCATCTGTACTCCGCATAGAGGCAGTGGATTTATGGATTGGTGCCGTGATCACCTTTGGCTAGGCCGACAACACTCACCTGATACTCCCATCAACACCACAGACATGAAGGCAGATACAACACCCATGACAGAAACTGGAGAAAAGTCTCAACTTACTCCATTCATTGAAAAAACCCTTACAAAACTGAAACCACTTTTACCAAAACTCATGCCAGTATTGGACGTTCCTGCCTATTCCAACCTCACCACAACATTCTGCAACACAACATTTAATCCAATCACACCAAATGATCCAAATGTCCTTTATTTATCTTATGGGGCACGAATGTACGATCCACCACTTGTTCATCCACTTCGAATTCCATGGGAAGTAATCAATGAATCTGAAGGACCTAATGATGGATTGGTGTCTGTTAAGAGTGCAAAATGGGGTGAGTACATGGGTACAGTTGAGAATGTTGATCATTGGGAAATGAACAATCGGTTCAAATGGATTATAGGAGAACATTATAGGACGAGAGCGAGATTTGATGCAAGTGAGTTTTATGCGAACGTGGCGACAGAACTTTATAAACGCGGCCACTAGGGCACTGGACCCCTTACTGGATACTTGAGGACAGGGTTATTTGATGTCTGGCATGAGGAGTTCAGAAACTGGCCAATCTTCATAAGAAGCGTCAGGAAGGTATCGACGGATAATGAGTGGGATTTTTTTATGTGCTAGTTCTTTTGCTGCGATCAAGAGTGGATCGGATTCACCCTTGACATCAACCATAACTGGTGCATTCATACTATGAGAGCTTTAGTCTAGTCAAGTGAGGGGGATGATTGCGATATTTGGAGTGCGCGTGTTCCTAGGATACGTGCACGTTCGTATTTTGTCATGTAGGGTGTCGTGGTACGTGTTTTACGTTCTTGTGGGGCTGTGGTTGATGGATCGACGAATTGGGATGAAAAGCCATTGATTGGATCAAGATCCTGACAAGTGTGATGGGGTGAGAGAGTGGATGGGATTACCATGTGATCTTCAAAGTTTGTGGTTACGCCACTAGAGGGTGATGAGACGCGTCAATCAACAAGTGATGCAATGTTTCTTCTTCATCGTTGTACATTTTTCAACAAGAGTTTTGTGACTGCTGCTGTTTTATTATGTCCATTCTCAAAACTCTAATGTCTTGGTAACAGTCGCCAAGGACTTGCTGGAACTCTCTGTTACCAGTGCCCATGTTGGTAACTTGTTCATCACTTGTAGGTAGGAGGGGAGTGCATTCCACTCACCATATTCACAATTAATCCTTGCCTTGACTGGTTTAGAAGTTTCCACTACCCAAACGGTATCAAATGATCGTGCAAGATATCGAACACGCTTCGTACTTGGAATAGTCGTATAGGAATCACCGAGGTCTTTCATCATAACCACTGCACCAAGGTCTCTCCTTATATCCACACCTGTATACTTGTTCCATGAAAAGGTCCAATGAGTCACATCAACAGCTTGATCAAACTCCAAAGAGCAGTCTGTTGAATCCACTGTATGTAAAAAGATGCGAGGCTGTAGTGGATGATGAAGTGCGTAAATGGGATCCGTCTGATTGTTTGAAAATGTTGGCAATGGCACACTATCAATCGTACATTTGTACATGTTGATTTGTGACACATACTCTGGTTTGCAGCTGGTCGTTTGGTTAAAGAGTGGGAGTAGGGCAGTACTCAATGCTTCTAGGCCATGTGCTCCAATCAAATCAACTGACGAAGTAGAATTGTCCACATGAACTTGCTGGTGGAATCTAAACTTGAAGGGAGTTTCAGCAGAATATGGTAACTTGAATGCCACTATTGCTGACAATACAGTCAATGTAGCCATGGCCACCAGTATGCCAAAAGTCATGGGAGGTGAATCGAGTCTTCTGAGGCCCCTTCTTCCACTTGGTAGGACATTGTAAGTTACAATCAAGGGTAACAAAATGGAGAATGCAATCACTACCATGGACGCCATAAACACTGGCAGTACAATCGTTGATGATCCATCTGCAGCTGCATACCTCAATGCTTCTGTCACATTCAATGAGAATTCCCTCAATAGGAGGAGAGGAAGAGCCATTTGAGGTACAATCACAACAAGATGACCCCACACACTTGTCCATCTTTCCACACCTTCACTGATCATAATGGCAATCGTATGGAGTAGATTGAACCATGCAAACATGTAGAAACTACTTGTGCCAACAGTCAACACCAACAGCAGTGTCAATGCATTCCACACAGTCAAATACACACTTGTAGCAGCCATCATCCAATCAGAATAAGTATAGAGTGGCACATATCTGTTTCCAGCTACAATAAAGCATGCAGCCACCACTTCCATCAATCCAATCACTACAAATGGATCTCTATAAGTGAGAAATGGATTGAGTATCCACACTTGAAGTACCACAAGTCCACAAATCACCATGGTTGCACCTACATAGACCATGAGCCACACTGCAGCCTTGATCACTTGCATCCATCCTTCCAACACTCCCACTCTTGTTCTCTTTGCAACCCTTGCTACATGCCATACCAGCACCATGACACTCAATCCACCCACCATCAATTGAAACAGTACCATTTGCCACAATTTAAATACAATCATGAACCATCCCAACACATCAAAATAAGAACAAAACTCTTGCGTAGGTTCCATTCCACTCACATTCATCCTACTGAGACGATGCACAAATGCCAAAGTATTTACACCATGCACATATATACTCTTTTCATCGACATGTTCAAAATCATCCAACCTTGTATGATACATGTGCCTGTTTTGATAAAATGCTACATCGGCACCTCGCATCCCACTAGGCACATAAACTTGATAATCAGTCGCACTCTTCAACAAACCAAACTTGAATGCATCGTTCCCTACACTATTGCCATGAGGGTACGGAACACTTTTTGCATAATGTCCAACAGTTTCTGCATCAGTTGCACGAAATAAAAGTGGTCGACCACCAGGTCCCGTCCCTTCTACATTAACCACAAGGCGCACATGATGGTGCCAGGGATGATGGAGTGTGAAATCGCGTGCACCAATTAATCCTACTTCTTCACCATTATTGATATTGAAAATAATGTCGAATGCATGGTGTGGACCCAATAAGAGTGCACGTGCCACGTCTAGGCATACAGCAACACCGATTCCATTATCTGTTGCGCCATATCCTGTGGTTACAGAGTCGTAATGGGCTGAAAGGAGGATGGCGGACCTGTCAGATGGATGTGTGCCAAGGATTCGAAAGACGATATTGTTGGAATCGACTATCCAGTCTGTAGGGATGAGGAAGGGAGGTGTAATGGCTGGATCGTCATGGAGGACGACAGTCTGCAAATCATTATTGTAGATTTCTAATTGACGAGAGTTATTCTTGGCTAATTGTGCAAGGGAGGTGACTGTGGAGAGAATGTAGGATCGTACACGGTGATTATCACGAGAATTCCAACCATGTGGGGCACGAGTGATTGTAGCCAAGTGGTCCATTGCGTTTGTAGTGTTGAAATGGCCGATCGGAACTTGATCAGGTACATTTGGTAACGTTGATCTGAAATGATGGACAGTGAATACCATGAGAAGGAAGGTGATGACTGGTACGAGAATGGATCTCGTCGGACGTTGTTGGGATCGTGTGAGGAGCGGTTCTTGTTCTTCCATTATGGAATTTGTAGAGGATCAAATTAAAATTCTCACGACGCCATTTCACCCAACTTGCCCAAAGGGTTGGGATCCTCATGTTGTAGAGCACCTTCAGGCCAAAGGTAAGATGATAGTGTGTGGACTGTGACTTCTCACTAGTTGGACAGATTAGGAAAAGGCAACAACAGCTGCAGTTTAACCGTCAAACACTCCGATTGCTGGATGAACAGGTCCAGCAAGTACGCGCAGACCAAGCACGACAGGAATCCACACATCCCAAGAGTGAAACGTAAACAAAAAAAATCTTGTACTGTAACCCCTCCCCCTTAGACTGGTCACCTTGACTGCCCAACTCCACCAACACACTAGTCAACTCGTTTACCTCAAACAACAACTCGCTCACTACCAAAACCTCTCCATCCTCCTTTATCATAAATCCAATAAATCATAAACTGCAGCAGCAGAACTACTAGGCAACGGATCAAACCCACTCTTTCCCTCAATAGCAAGAGGTACCTTTGACCTATCCAGAGCAGACCCACGATCACGCAGTGCATCAGAAGCAGGTAAATACCGATGCTTGGCAAACGGTACAAAACTCATTGGAGATTTGTGATACACACTCGCAATACTAGCAACATTCAACAGCAATTCTTCCAATAAAAATGCTTCCATGCCTTCCATAACAGAGGTGATTTCGGGCCTATCACATAATACGATTGATTTTGCAGCCTCAGGATTCGTTGACAATAATCTCCAATAAATGTATCCACGATCACGTAAATCAGGATCATTGGTCATTTCAGTTGCATACTTGAGCACTCGTGGAATCAAATCTTGTCCAACTGTAGGCCTCTTGATGAATAATTTGACAATGGCAGTGAGGAGTGCAAGTTGAACTGGTTTAGCTTCATCAGGGAATTCTTCAAGGAATCCTTCAAGTACAAATCCTGCATTTTCAATACGATCTGAATACTGACCAATGATCCAAATGATTGCTGCTTTTGCTTGTGGTTCAGTTAACTCTTCAAGGTTTTCGCAAAGGATTGCAATGGAACTTTCGTACTTGTTTGGGTATTTACGGAAAATGTCGCGCATGACAATGATGGATTCTTGGACAACGTAGCCTACGCGTGTACGGGTGAGGTCAAGGAGGATACTGACACATTCTGAAGTGATGGAAGGGACACGGATGGCGAGTAGACCAATGGAACGGACTGCTTGACGTGCGAATTCAACATCTACTTCACTTGCATACTCTTTACACTCTTGCAAAACTTGTTTGGCATTGGATTCGTTGGTGAGGTACAGCATGATTTCCAATTTGGTTAATTTAATGTAGATGGGATCATCGTATTTGCAAAAGAAGACTGTCATTTCACTTTTGAGGAGTGGAAAGCGTTGAATCATGAGTAAAATGTTGCGGAGTACCACATATTGGATTTGATGGCCACCTTCAAGGAGGGTGATGAGTGGTGGTGCCAACTTTTTACAAATGTTGGAGGCGTCTTGTTCGTGTTGCATGTAGTTTGTAAGGTAAAGGATGAATTTGACGGCACATAAAACGACTGCAGAATTGGAATGAGAGAGGCGGGGGAGGACACGCTCATACAGGACTTGAGCTTCACCCTCATGCTGAGGAATGTAGTACATGAGGGCTTCAAGGATGTAGACTTGACCCCATTCGGAACATTCTGTGAGGGATGAGACGAGTTTCTGGGCTGCTTGGTAATCAATGTTGAGAGTGAAATCAGGAGATCGTTCAGATAATTCAGTCAATACTGCGACTACATTAGCAACGACTGCAGGAGAACTATCCACGAGCATGTTGATGAGTTTTTCCATAAAAGAGTGATCATCAAAGAGTTTCTTGTCATGATGGTAGAGTTTAAGGGCTGCTGTAACAGCAGTTTTACGAACATAGGCATCCGTGTCGGAGAGCGCGGTGATGAGCATGGGAGTAGTGGTAGCATAGACACGTTCCATACTGAGGTAACCAAGTGTGCGGAGTGTTAGGGCACGTACGAGGGGATTAGGGTGCTGTACATCCCTTGAAAAGTTGGCAAGTGCTTGTTCTGTGAATTCTTGACGATTGCGAGCGTAATTGACAAGGTAGAGGCAGACCAACTTCTTGATTTCAAGGTTACCATTGTTTGCACAGGCGAGAACGTCAGGAAAGAGTGAACTCATGTCATTACCCATTGACATGTTGGCGATTATGCGTTTGAGGATTGCGCGCTGTTTGGAGTTTTTAGTGAGGGTCTTTTCTGCTATTAATTCTGCACGTAATTCCTGTGCTTTACCTAGAGGAAGGGATGAGAGGGATGATGGGGGGGGGTGATGCCTCGTTGAAAGTATTTGGCATCACTCATCTGGAATTAAATTTAAAGAGATTTGATTTTAGGTCTCTAGAGATTATTCCTAAACTTCTTGACCTCCACCATAACCGTCTGAAGGTCAATGGGTACGACTGTAAGCTTTGGCTTGATGGTGGGTTGCTGAGCAAGTTGATAAAATGCACCATAGTAAGCCAATAGACGACTTAGAATGGTTTGCAAGACTAATGAACTTGTACTGAATGTGGGGAACTGTTGCACGACAAGCGTATTGAACATGGAAAGACGAGTACGCCAGTTTGCATTGAATTCACTTGCAATCCTATCAATTGTGGTGGGATCAGCTGATGGATCCAATGTGACCAATTGGGAAAAATGAGCATCCAGTTCATGTTGTGCAAAAAGTGCAATTTCAGATGAGAATATGGACTGATAAAAGGACATGTCAGCTTCCATGATGGTATGGAGGGATTTGAGAGTGACCAAGGCTTCTTCCAAATTGTTGATGATGAATACACTGCTCGCTTTGACTTGATTGGACATGGTTCTGAGTAGTTGAATGTATTCGTCACGTAACCGATGCATGGATTTGAGAAAGATGACATTGTCCAAGTCGTGGTTAAAGGAGAGCAGTGAGCCAATAAACGTGGCATACTTGCGAGACAAAAAGTGAGCTGTGGTTGCACGACCTGCCATGACCACAGCAACATCACAACGTTTGCTACTGGAAATGTGTCTATCCATCAACTTGCTGAATCGATCCCATAGTAGTGAGAGGATGGCCTTTAAATAATCATCCAAAATGGTAATAGAGCGTCTCTTCATTTCATTCATAGCAAGCCTGACAATTCGAATGCAAAGAAGGATACCAAGAGCATCGTAGTTTTCTTGCAAGGAACGACGCTGGGCATTGAGGTACATTTGAAAAATGGATCCAAATATCTGAGCAAATACGTGCTTGACATTATCTTCCTGTCCACAAAAGAACTGATCAACAAAGTAATATTCGGATGATGCATTGTCCATAAGGGTAATGAGGAACGACCGAATGATTTCTTCAGGATGGAATGTGGTAGAGTTTCGTTCTGCAAGGTGAATTACAATGACATCCGTGTCTTGGTCAATGGAAGGGCGTGAACGAGTAGCGAGAGAAAACGTGAGGATTTGAGCATGTTCGCTTACACTTGAATTGGGCGAGAACACAAGGTCATTCTTGCGAACAAGGTGCTGCTGCAGCTTCAACAGTCCATTCCAGTAACGATCAAATGCATCCGAGTAAAATTCTTTGAGGGTATTGACATAAACTTGTTGGACTTGGCTGGCTGCTTGACCATGCCATTTTTCAAGGAATCGAAAGGCAGTTTGAAACTTGATCAAGACCACGTTTTGAATAATGTGGACATTGGTGCCTGGTGTGCGCATGGAAGCAATCTTGCCTAGTAAAAAGTTGCGTACATTGTTGCAAGACAGAATACACAACTTTTCAATTTCAGGTGCGATTTCCTTGAAGATGGGAAGCTTTTTAGAGATCTTTTTGGAGAGGAATTCAGCGTGCTTGTCCAATGCGACCAATGCGTCAAGGTAGGCATCATCCATTTTAGCATCAAAGAGTGTTTGAATGTCTTGTGGTGTAATGACTACGTCACTCAACAGAGGTCCAAGTCGTGCTTCTGCTCTCATGCGGTTGCCCAATTTCACTGCCAATTCCACAGAGCTGCTTTGCATTCCAGCTAATTTAAAAGTGTTGGTTTGCAACACATTCAACAACTCTGTTACTTGAGTATTCAGTCCCTCTGTAATCGTCATGCATTCCTACAGGGATGAGAAGAGTTAGGAGGGGGGGGGAGGGTACCTGTAGCTGAGAAAATACGCGTTCAAGTGCGATTGTGTCATCTAATCAATGACCACTATATGCATGCATATAAACCACTTACACGCTTCCAAATGAGCCTCTTGTTCCTGTAATAATTGCTTTTTGATCACGGCAGCATGTTCCCTTAAATCCTGGTGCTAATGAACATCAAATCCACCACCAGCACAAGTACGATGAGTTGAATCTCTGAACCATCAAACGACATGTACTCTAAAAACTTTTTCTCAATTCTGGCTTTGCAAAGATCATTACGCGCTGCTTTCATGTCCTTTACCAATCGTATTGTCGGTGCCCCCAATACCCACGAACACCGCGTCTATTTTGGTACTTGAGCCCCATCTCTCCTCTCATCACCCAAATTAGAAAAAGATGGTCGTTTAATCTCTCCTTTCCATGATATCCCACTCTATGCCAATGATGCCAAGACCATCCTCAACATGGTGGTTGAAATTCCCCGTTGGACCAATGCCAAGTTGGAAATCTCCACAGGTGAGCCCATGAACCCCATCAAGCAAGATGTCAAGAAGGGTAAATTGCGCCATGTCCGCAACTGTTTCCCTCATCACGGTTACATTTGGAACTATGGTGCATTTCCTCAAACCTGGGAGGATCCCAACTCCATCAACACGGATACCAAGGCCAAGGGTGATAAAGACCCACTTGATGTATGTGAAATCGGTGAAGCTGTTGGCACTTTGGGTCAAGTCAAGCAAGTCAAGGTGTTGGGTGTCATGGCGCTCCTTGATGAAGGGGAGACGGATTGGAAGATCATTGCGATTGATGTGAACGATCCACTTGCAAACAAATTGAACGATATTGAAGATGTTGAGCGTCATCTTCCTGGATTGATCCGTGCTACGAATGAATGGTTCCGTATTTACAAGATTCCTGATGGTAAGCCAGAAAATCACTTTGCATTCAGTGGTGAAGCAAAGAACAAAAAGTATGCCATGGAAGTTGTGCATGAGACTCATGATGCTTGGAAACGCCTCGTTCATGGTGAAATTCCTGCTTCCACTGCTGACTACAACATTTCAATTGCAAATACCAGTATGGAGGGCACATCTGGATACCTTTCACCAGACAATCAACTTGATGCAAGTATCCAACATCAAGACCTTCCACCTCAGCCTCGTGAATCTTCAATTGACAAATGGTTTTACATTAGTGGTGCCAACCTTTAAATTGATGATGAAAATATACAATCATTATTAATATGGATGGGAAACACACTAGTCAATACTACTAAAGAACTCTACCAAATACTCTTGTGCTTGCTTGAACTCTTCTCTCACTTGACCCAATAGTGGACCAATAGCCTCCATGGCTTCCTGTGAGGAACATGTCCTATCATGACCATCCATCAACCTTCCGTAATTTTGAATCTTTTCACAACTCGCTTGAAGTTGTTTGAGGCCAAGAGCTGCACTACTACCCTTGAGAAAGTGACCTAATTGAGAAAGTGTTGAAAGTTGTCCTTGAGCATAAGCCGCGTCCATTTTGACAAAGGTTTCCTTTGCTTGTTGAAAGTAATTGTTGACAATTGAGCGAGAGAACTCGTGGTCATCCTCGTCGTCCATCTCCAGTAGTTGGTCGAAAATGTCGTGATTAATGACGACAGTGTTGTTGTGCTCCATTGACATGGTTTCAATCATTTGAAAGTGAGTGATAAAAGGTATTCGGTGGAGTGCTGGGGGGGATCAAAGGAAAAAGGATTGCTTGAAGCTTTAAAGGAGGAGGATTCGGCAACTGGGAACCAAATTTAGTTGTTGGGGGGAAATGGGAAAAAGGTGTAGAGTCTAGAACTAACCAACAGTCAACGGTTATCGCACAATGCACCGACATGGGGGAAAGGGATAAGGGACTGGACAGGCATCTGACAAGCAGCGTGTTTATTGTAGGCATCAAACGAGCAGGCATCTTGGTTGAAATTATCGAGGAAAAGGCGCGAAATTCGGGAAAACAGGGGGACTGTGGTAGGCCCTTGACGTGAAAAATCTTGCCTAGAAAAGGACTGGAACGAGACTGACTGGGACTTTGAAAGAGAACTTGGATGTGGCTTTGATAGCAGACATGTCACTTGAAAGCACTGCACATGAACCTGAGTAAGAACTAGGCGCGCGCATGACGACGTGGGAGGTACGAGAATATCCCCCAAATAACCCCAGATAACTCACATTGAATGCAAGCTGACACAAACTTTTCTCCACAATTGAAAAAATGATTGCACTTGGTCTCCGTTCCATTCAACGTACCACTAACCGCCAACTCGTCCGCCGTATGCACGCTGATACTTCCAATGGCGGAAGTTTCCCATTTAGTACCAAGAACAAGCCTCTATTCGGTATTGCATATTGGTCATTCTGTGCCCTTGGTTTTGGTATTCCATTTATTGCAGGTGCTTACCAACTGTAACTATCCTCCTCTCCTCATCCTTTTAATCACCTCCTCATCTAGTCGTAAATCATCTGGAGCTCATTAAGGATCAAATAAATCAGATTTAATCAAATAAGGATTCAGGTGGTTCAAAGGTATGCAAGCACATGTCATTAAAAGCAGATGGATCGAGTGAATATTTGGTTAATGGAATGATGGTAGCATGAGATGTGATGGAATTGATGCGTGGACATGTGGCAGTCAATGTGGATGTTAGGACACTAATTGACGCGTTAAAAGGTGATGATGAGATGGCATATACATGTCATGATATCGGTCAAGTTGGTTACCCAGAATGTAAACGCGTTTCAATGCTTCTGCTGACCAATTTGTATCAAGCAAGTTATTGTAGAGTTCCTTGTCGCAATGTGGCATGTAAAAGAGGGTTGGAACGCGTGCTGATCGCTTTGCTTCCTATGTTTGAATCAGTTGAATGAGTATGAGAGGTGGATTGCTTCGTTGTGAGGTAGCATGTCGATTTTGTAATGAGTGAGGACACGCTTATCCATTTCTGTAAACACTGGATCGTATGCACATGTGCTTGTGAGTGCCTAGTGAGGTCATGGGAGGTGAGAGATGGCGCATATACTGGACAATATGGACGCGTCGCAAGGAGCAAAGCAAGTTGATGTTGAGATTTGGCAGAATCTTGTATACTTCCCAAACCATAGCACACAATAGAGTCGACTAGAAAGTGGATGAGCATTGCTTATATCTGCTAGATGTACCCGTAGTGAGGATAAAGGCTGCTTTGGTAAAGAATGTCATGAACTTTGTGCAATTGTGTAATGCTTCACTATATGCGTGTGTCATCATCACCATGTGGGAAAGCGTACAGTCGTGCTTCGATCCTCTCAATCAACTTGTCATCCGTCAATTCACCAATGGCACGCTTCTTCTTTTTGCCTCGCTTATCAACAGTTTGAAAATCACTCATATTGGAAAAGGCAAATTTTGACGCCATTTCACTTCCTGTCCTTTATACTCACCCAATCTCCTCAAGCAACCACCAGAACAAACTTGTACGTTAAAAGGAACGTTTAAATTGTACACATTCTTCATGCGAATCCAAGCATGAGCAATTGGTTCAACCATCCAACCACCACAAATGAGACATGGAAGCATTTCAGTGGACAAAACATCCTGCAAATGTGGTGGGAATCCCTCCAAATCCAACTGATTAGATTGATTCCGCAAGGATTGAAGAGACAAATTCAACAATGTGGGCATTTTGTGAATTTCTTGTCGAACTTGGAATGCACAATCGTCCTCTTGATCAAATGGATTTGGATGGACCATCAACGTACTCAACTGAGGCAATGTTACAAGTTCAGCTGGTAAACAAACGAGCTGGTTATGGCCCAATCGACATTCCGTCAAGCGTTTTAAACGTCCGATAGCAGGTGGAATGTGCTTTAACCGATTATTCTGTAAATTCAATACGACAAGTTGCTGAATGAGAAACAACTCTGCGGCAATTAAAGTGAGAGCATTGCACTGGAGGTAGAGTTTGACTCCATGTGGTTTGGTTGGGTCTGTTGAAAGTAAAGTCAAATTATCCAATTGTTTGATTGAGGCAGGAAGCGTGTGTAGCTGGTAATCTAAAGTGGAAAAGGAACAGGAGAGGTCGATGGTATCACTGCCTTCATCAATGGCCTGATCAATGGCATATTGCACACGTTGGATAGGATCAATTGGGATGGATCGTATGATGGTTGGTGTTGATGAGCGTGGGACTAGATGAGCAACTGATGGAGTGAATGAGGACTGTGGTGTACAAATGTCAGGATGGCAAGAATAGTGCTGAAGGGGCGAGTGAACCGGGCAGATGAAGGTGGTGGACATGAGATATTTGTGAGAGGAGGAACTTGGTACCAGTGTCTGTTACCAAGGGACCTCTCCACACTGTTTGAAAAAGATTGAGCAAGTATTCAGTGTGAACGAGGCCTCACACACACACTCTAATTCAAAACAATTCCTCGTGTTGAATGGACTGATAAAAACACGTGTTTGTATCAGCTCGTGAATGGCAAATCACGTGACCCTTCTCATAAAAAGCACTCACCCACCTCTTCCTTTTCCAACTTTTTTCACCACTCACTCACTTTCTGCTTTTTCAGCTAACGAACTCTTTTTCTCTCTCAACCTTCCTCCCCCCCATTTTAACGACTATGCAACTCCTTGCCATTGCCACCGCCTTCTTCTTCTCAGCCGTCGCAGCAATCCCCGCCGCTTTGGAAGCAGGCCCACCAGCAAACCAAGTTTCCATCAACTCCATCTCTTATGGTGGTAGTGGTTGTCCCCAAGGTTCCGTCGGCCGTTCCATTGCCAATGACCGTCAATCCTTTACCCTCATCTTTGACGCCTTCATTGCTTCCTCTGGTCCAGGTGTTCCTGTAACTCAGAACCGCAAGAACTGTCAAATCTCAGTCAACATGCGTTATCCTCAAGGTTATTCTCTTACCGTATCCCAATTCACTTATCGTGGATACGTTGGATTGCCTGCTGGCGTGTCTGCTGAACAAAAGTCCACTTATTACTTCCAGGGTGAAACTGCTCAAGCTTCTGGTGCTAGCAGATTCAACGGTCCAGCCAACAGGGATTATGTGGTGACTGATAGGTTGGCCACCTCTGCTCTCGTGTGGTCTAGATGTGGTGCCAACATCCCCATCAACATCAACTCTCAAGTGCGTTTGATTGGTCCACCAAGCGCTCAAGCTCAAATTACCACTGATTCTATTGATGGTAAGGTCAGCCACATCTTTGGTATCCAATGGAGAAACTGTTAAGTTGCAATTCAATAATAATATCCATTTATTATTATTATTACTTGAGGCGTTTGATTCCACTTGATCCAATGACCCAGATTTCACCATTATTGAATCGTTCTACATCCCATGCACTCTCAAATCCAGCATTCACTTGGCCCATGTAGCCTGTTTGCAGGGAATGAGCATGGAGTATGCCTTGTTTGGTGAATCGGAACAGGATGCCATGATGAACCACAAAGCTGTAATCATACGTTTTAGTGGCTTGCATCACTGCACATGCTTCCACTTGAGCACCTTCATCATCCACTACAATGTTCCATGCCACTAGTTTCTCTGCACAATCTACCACTTGACGAACAACAGTGCAAGGCTGCTGCTGCTGCTGCTGCTGATCCTTTGAATAAAACACAGGCTCATAATCTGCCCATCCATATGCAGGATAAATGTTGAATCCAACGTGCGCACATACGCGTCCATCCATGTGTTTGAGTTGAAGATTGTATCCATCCACATCCTGAGCACTAAAGGTCAATGGCAGGAATTCTCTAAACACACAAAAGGAAAGTGGTCGATGACCTAGGATCACCTTTTCAGCAACGTCAATGATCCAATCACCACCTGTAGACTGGGTGCAAGTGAGCGTCATGGACAAGACGTCATCCTTTTGCACTTGATTGTAATCTTGCCAACCTGTAACCACAACCATAGTGCCATAAAAGTAAGCCTGAATGTTTAAAAGTGGCACATCCAAAGGTACGCTGATAATGTGCTCCATACCACCACTAAAGGAATAAAAGGCAAGAAAAGCAGACTTTTTGTCACTTTCTTGTTGTACCATATAAGCCAACATCAACCGTGCACTCATACTAAAGGCCAAGGGTGCACGAAAGAACACGTCATGCTCAGTCACTGGTGTCCATGACGAAAAGTACAAGTTATGAGGGAGTTGGATTGCAGGTGTAATGGTTTCCACAAGTCTACTTGAAGTTTGGTCGGACTCTGCCTCACAGGAAATGATGAGGTACTTGTTGGGTGGCTGAGCAGCATCAGGTGCACTACAAAAAATGGCAAATCGGTTCCCATGCTCATCTGTATCGATTGCATAAGTACGAAGGAGCTGTGAACCTTCACTCTCTTCATAAACATGTTGCCAAATAGAGTCGGTTGTGTTGGTGGAAAAGAGATTCTGGATGCGTTGATGGAATGTACGCGTGGACCGTAAGCCATCATATCGCCATGACGCCCAAGAGGGAAGGGATTTTCTTGGAATCTTGCCAAATAGATTGGGGTAGTGAGTCATACAAATATGATGCCATAAGAAATCATCCGAGGTGATCCTATAGAAATACCGACAGGATTTGGAGAGTTGGATCAAGTCAAGTAGGTCATTTGTCATATATTTACAAATCAATAGCCACACTTCATCTGACAATCGAAGCATAAGTGTAGCGTACTGATGTCTGAGGCGTCACCATCTTGCCTCTCCATCTTAATTTTGTCCAATTAGATTTACTAGTACATCTTTAATCACCATGAAGTCCATCTGGTCACTCTTGTTCTTAATCACCACCCTTGCAACCCATGGCAATGTTCAATCAGCACCACAATCCGCCAATATGATGAAATCTCAGCTTGGTCCAGATTTGCTCATGAATATTGACTTTTTGAACCTATTGGAACGTTCTCGTCTTCAACAAATCAGTGGTGGTGGTAATGCTCAAAACTGGAGACCTCCAAACACTAATCCACGCCTACCAAGTGACGCTGATGACTATCAAGAGGATGATTACGATGGTAAGAAGCCTGTACCCGCAAAGCAACCTGCAAAGAGGCCTGTGCGTGATGATTATGATGGAAAGAAGCCTGCCAAACAACCCACTAGAACCAATCGTCCACCTGCTAAGCGTCCAACAAGGGATGACTATGAAGATGAGGATGACTATGATGGCAAGCGTCCTACTCCAAAGAAGCCAGCCAAACGCCCTACAAGGGATGATCGGGATGACTACGAAGATGAGGATGACTATGATGGAAAGCGTCCTGTTGCTAAACGCCCCGTTGCAAAGCGTCCAGTTGCCAAGCAGCCAGCCAAGCGACCAACTCGCAATGACCGTGACGATTATGAGGAGGATGAGCGTCCTACTCGCAACAATCGCCCAGTCGCCAAACGTCCAGTTGCCAAGCAACCAGCCAAGCGTCCTACACCAAAGAAGCCAAAGTACGTCAAGCCAAGTAAACAACCAGTCAAGAAACCTCCAGTGAAGAAGCCAGTCAAGAAACCTCCACCAGTCAAAAAGCCTCCTCAGCCAAAGAGACCTTCCCCTCCTCCTCCTCCTCCAGATTGGGAATGGGAATTTGAGGACGATGAAGACACGCCAACTCTTCCCCCTGACAATGAAGATCCTGACGAGCTCCCTGAACTTCCTGAAGAAAATCCTTCTCTTGACCCCACTAATGACAACTTGGATGAATTGGACTCTAGTGCTTTTGAGATGGAATAATCACTATTAATCTGGCAATTTAATATTACAAATTACAACATACAATCACCCTCTCCCTCTTTTCCTTCATTTCTTGTTCATATCTCCCAACATCCTTGAGCATCCTTCTCACCCTCTTGCACTGTACCCTCTTCTTTAACGTCCTTCTCCAACTACTAATCACATCTTGTCCAACATGAGCTACTCTCACAACTTGCACCAACAACTCTGCATCATCCATCCTTACTGCATGTTGAAATGCCCAATACACGCCTCGTCCAGTCACATGCCCACTCCTCAATACATCCAATGCATTCAGTGACCTTCCCAACCTCAACAGATATTCTACGCACCAATCCCCATCTTGAGCAGGATAGCAATCTGTCAAGAGTAATACAGTGACCAATTCGTTGGGAACACCAAGTTGACACATGCGTCTCAACAACTTGCCTACTACACCAGCACTCACATGCATCCCTTTGACTCCATCTTCAATTGACTGTACAAGTATCCTAACTGCATCATGCCTAACAAGTGACAATAAATCTCCATCACTTTTAAACAGAGTTTCCAAGCAAGTGTCCATCCCAAACCGGCCCAATGGTCGTCTCCATACCAATACATCCAACATGTCAAGGACACTCTCTACATCTCCATCACCACTTGATTCCATCCGTATTAATTGTTTGATTAGTAAATGTGCTGCTTCTTCCCTTCCATACGTATTGTAACAAGACCGTTCCACATCCATCAAGATTTGTATGTGACCGGTTAAAGCAGCTACACAAAGGATCCAATGTCTCATACTGACTGTACAGTCCCTTGATGGACATTCCAATCGATCAATAAATTCGCATAATCCACTCATTCTGAACCAATTTGTCACGGATGGTTCTAATAACACTTCTGTACATTGTGAGTAGTCTAATAAACAGACATCTGTACGTTGTGCAAGACTGATCAATGACTCCAAATCAAATGTCCGACATGCAGTGTTCCAAGATGTTATGAGATGTCGTGTCTGTTCATACCACCCATGAACGTGAGGATTCAACAGACTCGTATCTATTAATCCATGGACCTGGAATCCACGTCTGTAGAGTGCAGTAATGACCTCCATGTTGCCAGACTGTAATGCACGATTATATGCATCAAGTTGGAATGGTTTGAATTTGGTGTAATGACGAGGCACGACATAATCGTACCATAGTAAACAATCTTCATACTGTACACCACGATCAAGTAGACTGATGATGGTTGCTGGATGAAACGAGTAGATTGATTTGATGAATAATTCAATTAATTTGATACGATGTGGTGGGTGGAATGGACTATTTGGGTTCCATGTCGGATTCAAGCACTTGCAAACTCTTGTCACTATGACACATGTATCCAACGTGGTATAATATGCAATTCTACAAAGGATCTCTGGTGGTTGGTGGTGCATCAAAAAAAGTCACAGCACCTCCTTTCCCAAAAAAAAATGATGCTTAATCGATCCCAACTCCTCACTCGAGCCCTCCAGTCGCGTACTTTTGCTTCAGGTCCTTCCAAATTCATCAAATACAATTACCAAGATCCACTTAATCTTGAATCACTCCTTACTGAAGAAGAACGGTCAGTTCGTGACATTTCCAATAATTACTGTCAAGATGCACTCTTACCACGCGTCATTGAAGCTAATCGTCACGAGATTTTTCACAAGGAAATCATGACTGAATTTGGACAATTAGGATTACTCGGTGCTACGATTGATGGTTATGGTTGTGCAGGTGTATCATCAGCTGCATATGGTTTGATTGCACGGGAGGTTGAACGCGTGGATTCAGGGTATCGGTCAGCCATGTCAGTCCAATCCTCCCTTGTCATGTATCCTATTTATGCGTATGGGACAGAGGAACAACGGGTCAAGTATTTACCTGAATTGGCAACTGGTAACTTGATTGGATGTTTTGGATTGACTGAACCTAATCATGGATCAGATCCAGGAAGTATGGAGACTGTGGCACGCAAGGAAGGTGGCGAGTATGTCCTTAATGGATCAAAGACGTGGATTACGAATTCACCAATTGCTGATGTGTTTATTGTATGGGCTAAAGATGCATCAGATGGAGGTGCGATCAAGGGATTTATTTTGGAAAAGGAAATGAAGGGGTTGAGTGCACCTGTCATCAAGGGTAAAATGTCACTTCGTGCAAGTATCACGGGTATGATTATGATGGATAATGTACGTGTACCTGCAGAAAATCTCCTTCCAAACGTCAAGGGATTGAAGGGACCGTTTGGATGTCTTAATAATGCAAGGTTTGGAATTGCATGGGGTGCGTTAGGGGCAGCTGAAGCGTGTCTTGAACAAGCAAGAGAGTACACGTTGAATAGGAAGCAATTCGGAGTTCCACTTGCAAGATTTCAATTGATTCAAAAGAAATTTGCTGATGCGAACGCAGAGATTGCTATTGGATTGAATGCGTGTCTTCAGGTCGCTAGGCTCAAGGATAGTGGACAATTAGCACCAGAAATGGTGTCGATGATTAAGCGTAATAGTTGTGGAAAGGCATTGACTATTGCAAGGGAAATGAGGGATGTGTTGGGTGGGAATGGGATTAGTGATGAGTACCATATCATTAGACATGTGATGAATTTGGAGGCTGTGAACACGTATGAAGGGACACATGATGTGCATGCCTTGATTTTGGGAAGAGCCATTACTGGCATTGCTGCCTTTGGAGTAGATGCCTAGGATTGGTGTTTATTGAATTGGAATAGACACTGGTTTGGGAAAGGGATCTAATTTGCTCAAAATGGCCAATTTGTGTTCATGAGAAAGGTATCCACGCATATAGTTTTTGTAAATGAGGACAGAGAGGATGCATTCCACTGCTTCTACGCTATCCACCTCAGAGGATGCACTAGTTGAAAATGCAGTGTAAAAGGTGATGAAATCAAGGCGACTGGGTTGACCTACAATTGTCCATACTTGTCGGCACAATGTGCGCATGGCAATCAATTTACACTTTTCAAGTGCAATGTAGGTGCTGTCTTGCAAAAAGGTGTGTTCATGCAGAGCGAGGTGTTGCGTATAATGACCAACATCTCCATTACGCATACAAGTGACAAGTGGTCCATAAAGTTCCTGTAATCGAGGATACTTGTCCAACAGCCTTGATTGTGGTAACTTTCCTTGTAATAATCTGCATGGAATGAGGTACTTGAGAATTCTCGATCGATTATTGGCGTGATCCTTGTGACACAATTGAAATGCATACAACAGACATTCTTCAGCCTTGATGTATTCTTCCTGAATAAAAGCCAATAATCCCACTTCAAACTTGTAAGCAATACGATGAGCTTTGGGATACTTTTCAAATGATGGAAGGTCTTTGGTGCTATCCATTAGGCGTAACAGACTCTTGTAGTTGTTGTGTAAGCCTAGTTGGTGATAGGTGGAAAGGAGGACACTTGCAATCTTGTACAAGCCAACCTTTTTAGATGGACCGTCTGAGTTACGATCATGAAGGCAATAAGTGAGTGCCTTGTGAATGACGCGGCCTGTATCCTGTGCATAATCGACTACGAGGTGATGGGATGATTCTTCAGTGGATTGACGTTGGTCCAAGAGTTGTTGGGCTGGTTTGACTAGGCGACGTAGATCACTTAGAACGGTGTAGAGGAGTGGTAGTGCCCATGCACTCTGTTGAGGCATCCAACGGTTAATAGCCCTAATGTGGTTAATATGACCAAAAAGGTGACGCGTGTACTGTACGAGTTGAAATTGATGTTTGTAGGCTGATTCCACATCCCCACCTTCAAGGCACATCTTGGCACATAAATGGTGATAAAAGAAGGTGTCCCATGGCTCAGATAGTTTGTTGCAGGTGGATTGAACAATGTTGGATGTGGTGGTTGGTGGTTTGAACGTGAGTGGATGAAACATGGATAGGTGATGAAGGAGGATCTCTGCCTTCTTTTTACGTACAATGGGTGGGATGGTGGCAAGGTAACGTTGCAATCGCTCGATTGGATCTGAGGATTTCATCTTTTGCAGATTTTTACACTGATGGATCAAGATTTTGTCCACCAGTCACACCATCTGCTAGATGAACGCGTCTCTTTATTGGACCAGAGTGCATCAGAAACAGCACTCTGGACAGATACGGAGACTACAGAGGACACAGTCCCCACTTGATATTATACTGACCCTACTCTACCCACTAAATGTGACATCTCCCCCTCCCCTTCAGTGACCATTTCCCCTCAGAAGCCCACTCCTGTCCAACCAAAACTCTGACCCATTGTTAGATGCTGGTTTCAAATCCAATATACGCGACACAATGCCATAGACTTGCACATTACTAAAGTGACCGATCGCATTCCCACCAGATTGGATAAATGCAGGTCCTTGTGCAAGGAATATGGCGTGCATATCCTCCAATTCAGGATCGTAGCCATGCATACCATGCCCATCAAATCCATTCTTCTTTCCAAATATCCATCCAATCGAAGGAATACACACAATTGGTGGAATGCGAACACTCTTTTGATGGTGTAATCTGGCTGGAATGTCTTGTTTCAAGTACACTTGCCATGGTTGATTCACGCTGGCATTTCTGAGCGTATTGTAGAGTTCAGGAATGGTTGATGGATCTTTTGGATAAATTCCACCCAATGGAAAGCCATGGACTGCCTTGATTTTGTTCATATCCACCAATTCACTCAAATCCACAACATGATTGGATGGAACATTGGTCATGCCATGATCACTCGTCACAATAACATTGACAATATCCGTGAGATTGCGCATGAGGAGTTGTTCCTGCAAGAGTCCAATCATGCCATCCACACGCTTCACTGTATCTGTCACTTGTGCTGAATCCACTCCAAACTTGTGTCCATTCGTATCCACATCACTCACATAAACTGCAATGTAATTAGGACGCTTATCCAATGGTAAATCCAACCATTCCATCACTCTGTACACTTTATCCTTGAGTGTAGTGCTGCTATTGTAATCATCCCTATAAGTAGGTCGTGTGGATTGAATGATGGATGAACCACCAGGCCACATGTGAACTGCGCTCTTTTTGTTTTGTTTGACTGCAGTCACCCACAATGGTTCACCTCCCCACCATTTGCTATCCCATGACTGAGTTGGTACGACATAGTTGAAGGAATCATCCAACTTGGGATCATAAAAAGTATTACCAACAATCCCATGAGATTCAGGATAAAGGCCGGTAACGAGGGAATAATGGTTGGCAAATGTGGTGGAGGGGAAGGAAGGTTCCATGTACTCTGCACGAACACCACGAACGCCAATGTTGCTGAGGAATGGTGTGAGGTTACGCTGAAGGTACTCTGCACGCATACCATCAATGGAAATCATCACAACAGTCTTTCCAAAGGAATGTGTTCCATTAAAGTAGATTGGTTGAGGACTCCAATAAACTGGACCTGTAAATAATGCAATGAGTAAAGATGTGGCAAGGAAAGCAGAGACAAATGCAACTACAATCAGCCGTCGTGTCCTTTTTTGTTGTTTGTATCGATCAACAGCTTCACCAAGGAGCGGGGCAGATGGATCAACCGTTGACATTTTTGAGATTTACGATTAAATTTTTACAAAAAAAAAGTAAACTGGTCATAAAACTTTCTCCCTCTACTTTTTTCCCACAAAATGCCACCTCCAGTTCGAGATGATTTCCCTGATCCCTACATGAACAATCCTGCTCAAGAAGCCTCTGAACCACTCACTCTTCTTGAGCTCAAAATCAACAGGATGATTCAGTACATTACCAACCAACATAATGTCTCCTTTGACAATTTGGATCAATTCCGTGCTCATCTAAGTGGCGATCCCTTCAATGGCACCACTCAAGAGATTGACTACATCATCAATGAAATCACTACCCTCTCCCCCTCCCTTCCTTGGCTCAGTGGCCTCCCTGACGTTCTACGTTCAGACTCGCTCATTACACCAACAGAACAAGAGTCCATGAAAACCTCTATTCTCAACCTTGAAAAAACCATTGATTGGGCCAAACATTGGCATCCAAACAGTAACGACCAAGTCCTTGATCTCGTCCATCCCTCCATGTGTCCATTTGTATTTGAAAAAACTCGCGTTGTTCGTGACCGTATGCATAATTTGGATGATTGGAAGTCAGTGGATGGTACGAGCAAGACACTTCCTTACCGTCAATACGGCTCAAATGACGATTACAAGAGCAAGACGTTTCAGTGGTTGGCTAGTGAGTTTAATGTGGATGAGGCAGGCAAAGCGTCGATTTGGTCCTATGTGAACAATTTACATCCTGATGATTTCAGAGATTTGTATACGTTGATTGAAGGCGTGTTTACCAAAATGGTACCCATGTTTGAATTGATGTGTGAGTATATGAGGGAACCCATGCATGCTAGGATTGGAGTGGGGAATCCTGTTGTGCCAACGAGTGTGAACAAAAAGGGATGGGAACGTACGCCATTTGACTTGAAGAAACAGAGGTTGCAAGTGATTACAAAGTTGGTGAATGTGGAATTGACGGCTGAGAAGCCAATGTGGAGTGGTGATGAGTGGCATGTGGAAGGTTCTTTGAATGAGGAAATTGTTGCTTGTGGAATGTGGTTTTATGAAGTGGATAATGTCAAGGATCCACAATTGTCGCTTAGAATGGCAGTTCAGGATCCAAAAGATGCAGCTGCAAAGGAAGCGTGTGGATTGCAAACTGGAGCTGCAGCCAACCAACATCTTGGCAATGTGGCAGTCTATCAGAATCGTGTGGTGTGTTTCCCCAATACGCGTCAACATCGTTTTGAACCAATGGAATTAAAAGATCCAACCAAACCTGGTCATGTCAAGTATTTAATGTTTGCATTGGTCAATCCTGAAGCAACTGTCCTGTCAACCTGCAACGTACTTCCTCAACAAATTGATTGGTATTTGGATTACCTTACTAGTAATCCAGAGTGCAAGTTTGCTGCGTTGCCACGAGACGTGACTTATGAGATTTTGTGTCATGTGCCTAACCTCATGTTGATGAAATTGACCAGACAAAATTATTTGGATATGAACAAGGAGCACGCTGATTTTACAAAAATGTCCAATGAGAAGGTATTTGAACGCGCCATTGCTTAGGATTGCCGCACTGTTGATAAAAATGCACTTGTTATTGCTACTGTGTCCTATGCTTTGACCTCTGCCGTATCCTCCTGTACAGGTTTACGCGTTCTTCCCATATTTCTTAAAAACCGCTTCCCTCTCTTCATCTCCTCCTCTCTCCTCTCTTCATCCCATCCCAACTCATCAGCCATAATATCCACGATATGAGGTAATGCTTCCCTCGACGCTTCTACATTAAGAAACGCTAATCTTGTTCTCCTAGCCAAAACATCAACCGAAGTCCTTGCAAACTCATTCCTTACAGCCCATCTTACTTCTGCATCAATAAAAGGATAAGCAGAAGCTAACCTTATACCTGCACGTGGCCACCTCTTTCCTGTATTTGCAGCAAGTTGTGCTACAGCAAGTGCACGATCACCATAGGAATCTGCAAGGTGTTTTGCAACGTCAGTTTCAAGTCCATAGCGTTGAATAACACGGATAAAGAATGTAGGTGAAAAGGCATCTGAACCAACGAGTGGAATGTGTTCGGTTTGACAAGTTGGATGGGTTGGTGTGAGGTTGAAGGCTGTGATGGCTGCATCAACTGTTTCTTCTGCCATGGCACGGTAAGTTGTCCATTTACCACCTGCAATGGTCATGAGACCACTATTTGTACTCATGACGATATGACTGCGTACGAGTGATTGAGTTTTACCACTTGAATGGTCAACACTTTTGACTAGTGGTCGGATTCCACTCCATGCTGCAAGAACGTCATCACGGCGTACAACGACATCGGGGTGAAGGTAACGTTTGACTTCAGATAAAATCCATTCAATTTCTTCTTCTTTTGGTTTAGGGTTTTTAGTGATGGAAACGGGTGAATCTGTGGTACCTGCAATAGTGGAACCTTGCCATGGAAGGAAGAAAATAACACGACCATCAGAAGTTGCTGGATCAATCAATCCCATGTGTGCTGGTGCGTAGTAGTTGGGAAGGATGATGTGGACACCTGCTGAAGGTACAACGACAGGTTCGTGCTCTGAGGGTGATTTAGCTTTTGCAAGAATGGCATCTGCAAATGGACCTGTGGCATTGATGACACCTTTGCATTTGACAGTGATGTGCTCATTGGTAAGTGTGTCACGTAGAATAGCTCCTTTGATTTGAGGTTCTTGTTGTCCATCAACAGGTTCTTTGATGAAATCCACCAATTCCACATGATTGGTCACTGTTGCCCCATGTTTTGCGGCAGTCAACGCCAATGCTACATTCATACGAGAATCATTGTGCTGACCATCATAATAAACCATGGCACCCACCAACTTGTCCTTTTTAAGCATGGGAAAGGCCTCCAATGCACGAGATTTGGTTAAAAAGTAACTGGCTTCCAATCGTTCACCACCAGCCATGACATCATACAATTTACTACCAACCCAATAATAAGGAATTTTGTACCACTGATAAATGGGGATCATGATGGGTAAGGGATAAGACAAGTAAGGGGCGATCTTGAGAAAAACTGAACGTTCATGCAGGGCTTCACGCACAAGTTTGTACTGCTCATAGTCCATTTCCAGAAAGGCTTTTTCAAGGTATCGTACGCCACCATGGACGAGTTTGGTGCTTCTTGAGGATGTTCCAGAGGAGAAATCATCGCGTTCAATAAGAGCAACTTGTAGGCCACGTGTTGCTGCATCCACTGCGACGCCTGTACCCGTTGCACCACCGCCAATAACAAGGAGATCGAATTCGGATTGAGTACGAAGGCGTTGCAGCATGGATTCTCTTGTTGGAGGACGCCAATCATCAGGTTCAAGTGTGATTTCCTCTAATTGACCAGCGTGTGGGCGTGAGAGAACGTTGTAGGCTAGGATTGTGGTGGCTGTAAGTGATGCGCCTGCAATTGCAGAGTAAATGAGTGAGGAGCGTGGAGAATGTTTTAATGTGGAGGCATGACGCATATATGCATGTCGCACTCGGGACCACATGCTAATTTAATTTTCAAAAAGAAAAATTATGACGGGTACGATGCGATGCACACGTGCGCACTGATGACGATTAGCACCAGGAGAGATCTCGTTATCGATTGAAGAGACAAAGTATTGTTTGTTGATATTGTGGATTAATTGTGATTAGCAAATTGCGCATATCGTTGGGATTGAAACCATTGAGCACAGGTCCAGCTCCAGAGACGCAAGCAGTGGAGAACTTGAGGGAACAGAGAGAACAAGAGGAACAGATGAAGCGAGACAAGGACATTGCAGCGCGTATTGACCGTGTAAAGAATAAGGTCAAGTTGCATGCCAAGTTGAAAGGAGAATCCATCGTGTCTGGTGATGGGATGGACGTGGCAACATGGCTCAAACAAAGCAGGAAGAGAGAGAAGGAATTGGTTGCGAAACGGATAGAGGAAGAGGCTGAATTGGATAGAATGGCTGTGAATTACACTGGGGAGGACTTGACTGGTATCAAAATTGGACATGATGTAGAGGATTTTGCATTGGGAGAGGAGAAGATTCTGACTTTAAAGGATGCGCATGTACTGGATGAGGATGAAGGTGATGAGTTGCAAAATGTGGATATTGTGGCCATGGACAAGGCGAACAAGTTTATTGAGAATAGGAAGAGGAAACCAGTGTACACGGGACATGAGGAAGGTGAAGGGCTGCTTTCACAGTACGATGAAGTTATTTCAGGACCAAAGAGAAAGGGATTTGTGTTGGACAAGGGGACGACGACAATTGCAAGTGAAAAGAGCAAGGATGATGTGGAAGCAAATGCAAAGGCGATTTCTTTGGATGTGGAGGTGCTCAAGGCAACGTCAGATTACTACACTCCAGAGGAATCTCAGGCACTGTTTAGGCCAATGAAGCAGAAGAAGAAGCGACGTGTGCGCAAGACCCTGGTGGAAGAAGACGATCAGGAACCAATTGATCTTGGAAAATCATCCATGGATATCTCAGGAGTACAAGAGACGAATTATGTGGATGATGATGAGCTACAGGCAGCATTGGCAAATAGCAGGAGGGAGGCATTGGTAAAGAAACGAACGCCTGAAGAATTGGCTGCAAAGATTCTAAATGAAACCAAGCAAGCCATGCAGGTCGACACTACTGGAAACGATGGCGGATTGACCATGTCTGAAATGGAAGAGTTTTTACTGAAATCACAAGGCTTCAAACCAACAGACGCGTTTGAATCCATCCCAGAACAACCAATGGAACTCGTCGAAGAAGAACCAGATGATGTGAGCATGGGAACACGTTCACCCTCTCCTGAACCAGCTCAACTTCAATCAGTCATAGAAGAGCCGCTGGTGGCTCAAGGTATGGCGGCAACCCTAGCATTACTCCGTCAACAAGGGCAAATTGAACAACTTGACCAAGAAAAGAAAATGGACGATATTCAATCAGCCAACCATAACGAATGGCTTGCACAGCTCCACAAACTGCGTGCACGACATGACCGTGAACGGGAATCAGAACGACAGCACCTGCGTCAACTAAAACGCAATGTACAGTCACATCGAGAACAACAAGAACTGGAAGATACAGAGTACAAGTATCAGCAATATGAAAAGAGGCGACAAGAACAAGAACGACAGCATATGGCAATGTACAAACCAGTAGTGCAGTTGAGTCAAAGGGATGATTATGGTGATGAATTAACACCAAAAGAAGCATTCCGTGTCCTCTCCTACAAATTCCATGGGAAAACGGCAGGCAAGACAAAAACTGAAAAGAGACGGTTGAGAAAGGAAGAAATGAGAGCAAAACAACAAACTTCTGATGTAAAGGTTACTGCAACGGGTGAAGTGACAAGTACGCGAGGTGCGTTGAGTTTATTGGCTGAGAAGCAACAGAGTACAGGACAAGCGTATATTGTACTATCAGGAAATCAGGAAAAGGGATAAAATGTTATTCTGCACTAGTTGCAACACCACGTCTCGTTCTCCTATCTCTGGCATAAAATT
>QZWU01000089.1:0-40627 GCA_004114255.1 Acaulopage tetraceros
AGGTGCAATGTCATCCAATAGACATAATGGACAGTGTTGTTGGTCACTGTTTGTGATTGGTTCATCCACTTCAAGTCCATTGCCTTGTTCTTGTTCAATTTCCATCTCTTGATCTTGAAGCATGCTTGCCAATGTCTCATCCTTTTCCAACTTTAGATGGTACAAACAGCGGTCGCCTGCATTCACCACAAATCTCTTGCAAGGTAATCCAGTGCTTGCAGCAACTACACCACAAACATGTCTCTCTTTGGTTGGTCTGGATGGTGTGTAAATGTTCTTGGGTGGTGCTTCCAGCACTCCTTGTGCCTGAGCAGTCTGTTCCTGATCTTCATATCGTGTTGGATAGACACTTTCCAAATAAGCGAGTGGCATGATGTTTTCCATTATACCAGGTCGGACCGTATCACCTGAAGGCGTAATTTTGGCCATTGGCAAGTATTCTAATTGTACTGCATGTGGTGCTCCATATTGCCTGTGCATAGTAGAGGCAGGATACGCATTCTGATCACCACCACCACCACCATCCTGTTCTTCTTCCTCACCCAACACACGTTTCCACCAATGCAAATCCTTTGTTCTTTGCTCATAGGCGGATTCCACGACACTCGTTGGCTCTGTCGTCACTTGCATTCCACCTGTGATCCTAGCCATCCACAATCCAGTATTCCCATCCCAATATCCATTAGCCTTACGCTGAAGTGTAACCATCTCCCTATTCCACTCCACAGTTGACCGTGCACTCTGATACAACCACTCATGAGGCTCAAATCTGACTACATCCACCTTTTTCTTATCTCGTGATGCATTCTCGCTAATCTCCCTCATTCTCTTCATATCCTCTATTCTTTTCTTTTCCTTGAGCATTTCTTCCAATTCATCCACTTCACCTTCAGCCAATGGTCTATAATCATCAATCACTTTGCGACCATTCTTGATGACTTTGCTTCCAAAATGTCTGAATGCTGCTCTTGCTGTAATCAAGTTGACAGGTCGTTGCCTCAATTTAGGCATCAACAATCCCATCACTACCAATCGATCACGTTCCCTTTGACTCGTAGCCAGTCTCGTAATTGTTGGATTCCCCACAAAAAAGTGCTGAGAGTCCCTGTATACAAATAGCTTTGCAACATCGATTGAGAAGCAGTAAAGTCGATTTGGGAATCTGAACCCTTCACCCAAACTAAACACGGGGATCGCGTACTCTCTACCATCTGCCAGTACACCATCTTCATTCACTTTGGCCTCACCTTCTGCATGAACGCGTGATTCTGGCCAATAGTCCTCATCCATAGTCGCCTTTTCCCTCTCAATAGCTTCATCTGCTGCAATCTGAGCTGGTGTAAGTGGCTTGACTGGCTTCTTTTGCAAATACTTTGGGTTCTTTTTAGGAGGTCGTCCGATACGCCTCTTGACAGGTTCTTCTTCAACTTGTACTGACGTGTCTGCATCATTCACCACGCCATAGGTAACTGATTCATCCCTAGATGGTGTCAATGTTGCAAGTGGGATGTGGTTTACTCTTGATGATTAAGAATCAAAGCAAGGTTGGAATGATGAACGACTCCTTCTTCATGCTGCACAAAAGACTCATTCCACTCGTGTTCTCCACTCACTAATCACACCATCATCACTCGCAGTCATTGCACGCACATACTCTTTTGATTTTTTCAAAAAGGGTGAAAAAATGATGAAGCCTTCAAAGGATGTGCAATTATCCAAAAAGCTAGCCTATATGCTGAGACATGGTGCACAAAAGGAAGGATTACCGATACGTGAGGATGGATACGTTGCAGTAGACGCAATACTGCGAAAACAGCAGTTTCGTGGCAAGTCATTTGAGGATATTCGGCATATTGTTGATACGAACGATAAGCAGCGGTTTAGATTGCAAGAGGAGGATGGTGTGTGGTACATTCGTGCTAATCAGGGACATTCTGTGCAAGTGGATGCATTGGAATTGGTGGAAATCAACTCTGCAGAGGAATGTCCTGTTGCAGTTCATGGAACATATAAAAAGTACTGGAGCAGCATTGCTACCAATGGACTCAAGGTGATGAATCGGAATCACATTCACTTGGCAGTTGGTAGGATTGGGGAGGATGGAGTGACGAGTGGCATGCGATACAGTTGCAATCTGTTGGTGTACATTGATGTGAACAAGGCGATGGGTGATGGAATCAAGTTTTATCGATCAGCTAATAATGTGATCTTGACTACAGGACATGCTGATCCTCAGGGAGGCAAAGGAGTGGTCATGCCCACCTATTTTGAACGAGTGGTAACACGTGATGGCCAGATCCTCGCAGAGAATGGAGTGGTGCTTATCGATGGTGTCGAGTAAATGTGAGTAATGGGGGGGAGGTGCTAGAAAGTGCGCGTGACTCTAGGCCACGAACCCTTTAAAAACCAGGCACAGTCCACCTCTAAAAAAAAAAAACTTTTCCCATACAAAAAAAATGTCTTGCACAAAACATCCCAACGAAGATCTTTATCCCAACCTCCATCGACAGCATGAAAATGCACAGTTCTCACAAGCATCACCAACAGAGAATAAGGAATTCTCAAAGTACATTGAAGAAATGCAAGAAAAGGCTCATGTAGCAAAGGAAACACATAAACGACGAGTGAGTGACGGATCAGTAAAGAACTGGGACCTCTATCCTACACTGAGCAGAGAAGTGCTCAACAATGGTACAGAAGAGCAAGTGAGGGAGCTGGAGGATATGGAGCAGCGTGTATAAATCTTTTCTTTTACTCGTCTAATTTCAAAATTCCCATCACCATCTCTGGACCATCACCATGTTTGGCAAACTCACCAGTATGGCCGCAGACTTTGCAAAGGCAGAGATTACTAAAAAGATGAACCAAGGCAAGCCACAGCCTACTCCAAACCCAAATTCGTACAATAATCAGCAACAGCAGCAGCAGCAACAGCAGCCTCAGACTGATCTGGCCATCGATCCTGTCCAAATCTCTCAGTGCAATGGCAACAAAAAGGCATTGTTGGTAGGCATCAACTACTTTGGCCAAAAGGGTGAGTTGAACGGCTGTATCAATGACGTCCAGAATATCCGTTCATTTATCACGCAAGCCTATGGTTTCCCTGCAGAAAACATGGTGATTTTGACAGATGATCAGTCAGACAGTCGCTTCAAACCAACCAAGCAAAACATCATTAATGCCATGGCATGGTTGGTTCAAGGTGCTCAGCCAGGTGACTCTCTCTTTTTCCACTTTAGTGGGCATGGAGGTCAAGAAAAGGACCATGATGGTGATGAAGTGGATGGTACCGATGAAACTATTTACCCACTTGATCATCTTCAAGTTGGAATGATTACAGATGATGAATTGCACGCTATGCTAGTCAAACCACTTCCTCAAGGCGTCCGACTCACTTCCATCTTTGATTCTTGTCATAGTGGGACGTGTCTTGACCTTCCCTTCCTCTACAAGTGTGATGGTGAGATTGAGGCTATTGCAGCTGATAAGAAGCATATGCAAATTGCAATGGCGTTGCTTGGTGCTGGTGTGAATTACAAGGTTGGAAATACGCGTGCTGCCATGAATCTCCTCAAGGAAGGTGTTGGGATCCTCATGTCCAAGGGTAATGCTGGTGCTCAAAAGAAGGCAGAAGAGACGCGTTCATCCCTTGCTGATGTGATTCAGTTTTCTGGATGCAAGGATAATCAGACTTCTGCTGATGCGAATATCAACAATCAAGCGACCGGTGCCATGAGCCATGCTCTTATTCAAATCCTCAAGCAGAATCCACATCCCAAGTACACTGAATTGCTTTATGGATTAAGGGATATTCTAAAGAGAGGATACACTCAAATCCCTCAAATGTCCTCTGGTCGCCCTATGGACATGAACACTCCCTTCACCATGTAATAAAGACCACAGTTTACATGTAAAACTGCTGATTCATATCCATTGGTCTTCCTGTAGACATTTGAGGAATCTGTCGGTACTTGCTCTTGAGCGTCTCTCTCATACTAAACAGTAAATCTGTATACATGGGACATGGATTCTTGGAAAGCACATCAATCAAAGCAAACGACATGGCACCAGTCGGCTCATCATTGATAGTCGTATCAGCAGACACTTGATGATCCTTGCATCCACTAAACTGAATAATGTCTGCATTAGACGTATGCTTGTCATGAATCTCAAGTCGCTCCTTTTCAGTCTTTTTAGACTTGTTAAAGAACAGCCTCACACCTTCCTTGATCTTTTCTGATGCTGTCAACTTTGCACCATCCTGTAAATCCTTGGCAGCATCCAAAAAGATCAATGCGGCACTCATGTGGTTATGATCAGTCCTGATTTCAATGGTACCATCACAACGGTAAACACAAGGAAGGTCCATAACAGACCCAGAATGACAACAATCAAATACACAAGTGAGTCTTACACCAGTGGGAAGTGGCTTGACCATCATGTCATGCAACTCATCATCAATAATATGACCAACTTGTTCCCAATCCACAGGTTGAATCGTTTCATCCAACCCATCAGACTCATCACCACCATCTTCATCAGACAATTGACTTCCATGCCCACTAAAGTGGAAAAAGAGAGAGTCACCTGGCTGAGCACCTTGAACCAACCATGCAATTGCATTGATGATGTTTTGTTTACTTGGTTGAAAGAGTGGATGTTCAGTATCATCAGTTAAACAGACAATGTTTTGAGGTGGAAAGCCGTAGGTTGCTATGAGGAACTTCTTGATATTTTGGACATCGTTGATACAACCACGGAGTTGGTAATTAGTTCCATAGTAATTGATGCCGATTAAAAGGGCCTTTTTGGTACCATTGCACCGGGAAAGTTGTATGGAGCCTTGGCCTGGAACTGGGAATTCAGAGGATTGGCCATGAGCTGAGACGTTGTTTGCAGCGTATTTGGCAGCAACTGTGGAATCTGCAGTGATTCTCTTTTGGATATGGGAGGAGAGGGAGTTGACTGCCATCTTGGTAATATCACGGACGCTCATCGTGTGGGAATTTTCTGGATGAAAAAAAAAGATTTTGCATGGCTCCGTTTGAGATTGTTGAACGTATCCTCCGGATTGTGTTGAAGAGACAGGGAGAAAAGGGACATGATGCTCGGGATTTCAAGATTGGGTTGGTGTGCAAGCAGTGGTATCAGATTGCAATGGATATGTATTGGAGTCACACTGAGATCAAGTCCTATGAGAATTGTATGGACCAGATTTGCAAGAGACAAGAGTATGGGCACATTCAACGTGTCAAAAGCGTGGCACTGATCCTCTTTTTTGAAGTGGACTTTGATTACAATAGATTCTTCCAGCCCGTCTATGACCTTGTGGTTCGTATGCCTAAACTGTCCGTCATTACCCTGTCCATGTATGGCCCAGATCTCACTCAAAAGCAACTTAATTCAGCGTACGATTACACATTTGTCAACTTGCTGCAAAAGATCCCTCATGTTTCTACTATCAACATTGTAGAAAAGGCTTACTTTCAGGATAGGATGTATTCACCCATATTGTCGCACGATTTTGTTGGATATCCCATCAAATCGTATCACTCGGAATTCGCACTGAATCAAGGTAATGACTGGAGCCTTTTCAGGCGATTTCTCAACTCACAGCCAAGATTACGTCGACTCAACCTTGACTACTATTCGCCTTCAGATGTATTCGAGATTTTAAAGGAAATTGCTAGTGCTCAATTGCCTCAACTCGCGGACCTTTTGCTAAGTTATTCACCAGATTTTATTACTCCAGACCCTCCTGAACAAGACTTATCCTACCACATTCGATTCCAATCAGCATTTAGTCAATTTGTACTGGTTTACCCTCAGTTGAAGCATCTGTGCATTGAGAATCATGCTCATTTAGGGCAAGGTTATCAGGTTGATGTGTGGCCTTTTTTTGAATCAGTGGCACAACTCACTCGCTTGAAGAGTCTTCAAGTTGAGAACTTTTGCTTCTGTACCATCACTCCGCCTCCACCATATCCACTGTGCTTTCAATCATTGGAATCACTTGTACTGGTTGAAAACACGGCGTATAACAAACCTAAAGGGGAGTCCTTTTTCTTCCTGACTTTGGATCATTACGCCACATTAGCGAGTTTTCAATGGCCATCTCTGCAGTATGTTGAGCCTGGTTGGCCACTAGTTCCTCAAGTTGCCCTTTTGGATACCGCACCTCAACTGAGGGAATTAGAGTTGAAAGCGGGCACTGATGAGGCGGTCACAGGGAGTTTGAGTCAAGCCTTGGGCATGCAGGTTCGACCAAAGGTAACCAAAGTCACTGTGGATCACACTGTCACTGCTAAAGATGAGGAGTATCTCAAGACAGTTTTCCCTTTTGCCCGGATAAACTTGGAAGATGTTGACTAAAAAACGTGTTTTCCAGCAGAAATCATGGCACCATTCGAAATTGTTGATCGTATTCTCAGATTTGCACTACAGAGTCAAAGTGATCGGCATTACAACAGCCATCAGCAAGAAATCTCACTTGTCTGCAGGCAGTGGCACCAGATTGCACTCGACATTTACTGGAATCAAATCAGTTTGGAGCCAGATGACAATCTCTCAAGCCAAGTCATCAAACAGCTCAACAACTCTCCCCACCATCTCCTCCACCGCGTCAAAAGCATCGAAATTTCCATGAGACCTAAGTCAGACCACAACACAGAAGAAGCACTCCTACCTCTCCAGAATCTTATGGAACACTTGCCCAAACTATCCACCGTCAACTTTATCTTGGATGGCACACTCGTTAACCAAGAACAGTTTGATTCAGTTTATTGTCACACTATCACCGGGCTTCTGCAAATGATACCTCACATTCGTGACATATCCATCACTGAAACTAATTTTGGTGACCACATTTACCTTTCGCCCACCATCACAAGGGATTTCTGCAGGCACCACATCAAATCATTCAAGACTGACTTTGAGGTTTATCAAGAGAGTGATTGGCAACTATTCCAAAAGTTTCTCAGCTCACAGCCAAACTTGCAGAAACTTCAACTCCGATTCGATGCACTTGACGATATCCTTGCCATTCTGATCAGCATTACCAATGCAAATTTACGCCATCTCACTCACCTCAGTTTGAATTGCACCAGATTCTTTTTAACTCACAAAGATGCCTCTTTACGTAGTCAATTCCAGTCAGCATTCGAGCAGTTTGTGCAGGTGTACCCTCAATTGCAGGATTTGCGGTTCAACAATGACGTTTACTCCTTCTCAAGGCTCAACATTGACCTATGGCCATTCCTCTCAACACTATCACAGTTGGTTCATTTAAAACACTTTTATGCCATAGCAAGTGATTTTATAGTATTCTCACCACCACCACCACCTCAGTCACTCTGCTTCCATTCCTTGCAAGTATTTGATTTCCGTGCACTGCATCTACTAAAACCAGATGCTGTTGAGAAACTGATTTCGTCTCAGTGGCCATCACTACAAAAGATTGCACCATTCTGGCCTATCATGGCTCAACTCACTCTATTGAACACTGCACCTCGATTAAAAGAGTTGGATATAAGTGGCCGATCTCGCACAAGCCCTCGCATTACAACCATACAAGGCTTGTTTACCCAAACTCATCCAAATGTGACAAAAGTGATAGACTCTAGCTCAAACGACATTGACATTCTCAAATCCACATTTCCATTTGCAAAAATCCGTGTTGGCGATCTTGTTCATTATGGAATCGGTCTCTAACACACACAACTCGACAATCTTTATCTACATCACCTACATGAAAAATGTCGTATCCAAATCCATGGCATGTCCCGTACACAACTGTGGTATCTGTGCATACTGTCCTTGCTTCATCAACCTTCTCAACTCACTCAATAATTCAATATACGTAATCTGAGGATGTTCTGTCAAAATCTGAATAAGAGCCTTACTCATCGCCCCATTAGCCTCTCCATCTTCAACAGTATCCATTGCCTTTTGACCATCCAAACATCCAGCCAACTGAATCACATCAGCGCGCGATCTCTTCTCCTCCACAATCTCTTCCTTCTTTTGACTCAACTCATCCGTCCCTGTTATCACCTTCATTTCCTGCGTAAATATCTTGAACGCAGATTTCACATTACCTTTTAAAAATAACTTGCTTGCATCTAAAAATTGTTTGACTGCTTCTTGATCCCTTTGAGATGCCATGGCATGAACTTCATCATCAAATAAATATCTCATTGGTAAATCCAGCATGGAGCCTGCATGACAACAATCTAGGATGGCAGTGAGGCGACATCCACTTGGCAAGGGTTGAACGAGGACGCGGTTGAGGTCATCGTCACCGATTGCACCTGTTGTACGATAATCCAAGGGAAGGATGGTTTGGTCATAGAGTGCTGGGATTTCATCACCATCTGTATCGGGTGCTTGATTACCATGGCCACTAAAGTGAAAGAGGAGAGAGTCACCTGGCTGAGCACCTTGAACCAACCATTGCATGTAGTGGACCATGTTGTCACGGGTTGGAAGGAGGTTTTGGGGACTATCTGGGGCATCGGTGAGCATGACAATGTTATCTGGATAAAAGGAATAATGTTGAATGATAAAGGAGTGGATGTTGAGGGCATCATTGACACTTCCATTCAATGCGCGTTTGGTGCCAGTGTAGTTGATACCAATGATCAAGGCCTTTTTAGTACCTTTGCAGTCAGAGAGAGGAATAGTACCGTGCCCAGGGATGAAAAAGTCAAAGCTACCACCAGTTGTTGTGGACTGGAGAGGTGCAGGAGGATCTGCTGGTGTTGGAGGTTCCGTGGTTGTGGCTTCCTGAGGAGGAGGAGGCTCAGTAGTTGGTGCTTCTTGAGCTGGCTCTTGTGGAGAAGATTCAGTGGCCTCGGTAGTCTCAGCGGACTCTTGAGCAGTAAGAGGCTCTGCAACCACAACAGGTGTTTCCTGAGCTGGCTCGGCGATCTCATTGGTGACAGGATCAGATTCCATAATCTCTCTCTCAATTCCACCTGATACTGGTGCATCGGTTGTCACTGGCGCGTCTTCCACTACCACAGCTGCTGCCACATCTGTCGCAGTATCACCCTTCTTCGTGGCCTTGTCATTCGATGAAAATAAATCCTTGAATACTTTAAACATGAAAACTTTTTTTGCACTCAAATTGTAGTTCTATTACATAATGAAAGGCTGCTTCATATCCAAAGGCCGTCCCGTACTCATCTGAGGTACCTGCGAGTACTTTTTGTTCTTCATTATGTCTCTTAATGAATGTAGCAAGTCCGTATAATTAGGATTAGGATTCTTGGATAACGTGTTGATGAGAGCAAGACTCATGGCACCAGTTGCAATTCCATTGATCTTTGCATCTGCTGAAGTCTGACTATCCATGCTACCTGCAAACTGAATCACATCGGCTAATGAAGTCTTGGCCTCAATAATCTTTTTCTTGTAATCGGAGATTGGTGTCCCTTCTTTGAATTCCTTGATACCAACTTTGAGTAGTTCAAATGCTGCTGATCGGTCACCTGATTGGTAACGTTTGCCTGCGTCCAAAAGGGCGAGGGCTGCTTCCTTGTTCTTTTTATCCGTAAAGACTTCAATTTCACCATCACAGCGATAAGTAAAGGGTAAATCCAAGACTGTTTGTGAATGGCAGGAATCAAACACGCAGGTGAGACGCACTCCTCGTGGTAAGGGTTGAACCATGAGCTTGTGCAATTCATCATCTGTAATCTGTCCTTTGGTCAAATAATCTAATGGCATAATAGACTCATCCATACCATCATCCTCATCACCATCATGATCTTCAGTCTGTCCACCATGCCCAGAATAATGGAAAAAGAGTGAATCTCCTGGGCGTGCGTCTGCAATCAACCACTTGATGTTGCTGATAATGTTGACTTTGGTGGGCCAATTTCCACTATCTTCCTGATCATCCGTAAGAATCGTCATGTTCTCTTCTGTAAATCCATAGTTTGCTGTAATGAATTCTCGAATGTTCTTGACGTCATTGAGGCATCCTTTGAGTGGTCGTTTGGATCCAATGTAATTAATACCAATCAAGAGCGCTTTTTTGTTCCCTGAACAATCTGATAGGAACATGGTGTCTAATCCTGGAACGTGGAAGGATGTAGCATGCTGAGGAGTGTTGGGTGTCATGCCTGGAGGTGGTTGGATTTTGATACTGTTTGTGTTTGGAATGGACAGTTTAGGCTTGGTGATGGAGTGCTTCAACTCATTGAGGTCATCCTTGAACTCCTGCTTCTCCTCCTTGATCTTGTCCTTGAGCTCTTGCTTCTCTTCCTTGATCTTGTCTTTCAGTTCCTGTTTTTCCTCCCTAATCTCACTCTTGACCTTTTGAATCTTGTCTTTTAATTCCTGTTTGTCTTCTTTAAAGTCATCCTTGGCCTCTTGAATCTCTTGCTTGACCTTTTTTAGGATTTTGTCGCTGGTAGAAGGTGATTCTGGACGCGGGTGAACGAGGCCAGGTGGAGGTGCATTAGATTTCGTGCCCACTTTGGGTAACTTCAAGGTGGGTGGTGCTTCTGATTGTTCACTGGTATTGCCATTAGGGGTGGGTGGCTTCTTGCCTCCAAAGAAATTGGAGATCCTCTTGAACATTTTGGGTGGTGGTGGAAAGGGGACAAGAATTTTTTTTGGCCTGTGTGGTGGGATCGACCAACTCCTCCAACCATCATGGCATGGGCCCCCTGTATGCTCACTATATGCGTCACTATTGGTACATTCAGTGCCCTGTACCGATAATAGATTATATTAGTACATAGTCCCAATACTCCTACTTGACAAGAACAGTACACCATCCACCAAGAACAGTCCCAGTTCACCAAGAATGCTCATTGTAGGCTTCGCTGCTTCGAATAGGCACACCCCCATTTGCACCACCAAGGTTACTCTTTCCAACAGTGCTCCATCTCTTCTTACTCCCCGTCACCTGCATAGAATTACGCCTTGGCTGCTCTTCAATACAGTTCAAGTACTCACCATTCTGGTAATTCTTACCATAAAACTCCCTATCTTGTGACTCAAACTCACAAGACATGGAACGACGACGCTTGGTGTACTTGCCCACTTCAAGGTGAGTGAAAAGGTAACTATTCTTGATCTTGTCTAGAAAACCCATACCAAGGCCAGATTAAGGAGAGAGATCTAGTGAAGGATGAGAATCAAAGGCAGTCATCAACTTGCTGATGTTATTGTGAGCAATTGTGGATCCAAAAACTTTTTTAATGGACAAAACGTGCTTGATTGTGATTGATGGCTGGGGCATTTCCCCTGATGCTGATCCCAAAGGTGATGCTATTCGTAATGCCAATACTCCTACCATGGACGCACTGGAAAAGACGGAATCCTTCCATCCTGTAGCAGCTCATGGCCTTGCAGTTGGATTACCTGATGGTTTGATGGGAAACTCTGAAGTTGGCCATTTGAACATTGGTGCAGGTCGTGTAGTGTACCAAGATATTGTCCGCATTGACCTTGCCTTGAAGAAGGGTGAATTTGCTACTCTTCCAAACGTCAAGGCGTCCTTTGAACATGCTCGTGATACATCAGGTCGCTTACATTTATTGGGATTGGTATCGGATGGTGGTGTGCATGCTCACATTCAACACTTGTTTGGATTAATCAAGGCAGCCAAGGACATTGGTGTACCCCGTACTTTTGTGCACTTTTTTGGTGATGGTCGTGACACTGCACCTAAATCATCCACACTTTATTTGAAGCAATTGTTGGATTTCATGAAGGAGATTAATTATGGTGAATTGGCTACAGTTACTGGAAGGTATTATGCAATGGATCGTGATAAGAGGTGGGATCGTATTCAGATTGCAGTGCATGGATTGACACGTGGTGGCGAGGCTGTTGAGGATGTGATTGCAGCAGTTGAAGCCAAGTATGCTCAGAATGAGACGGATGAGTTCCTCAAACCACTCCTCGTCAATCGTGATGGCCTCCTTCAAGATGATGATACGCTCTTCTTTTTCAATTACAGGGCTGATCGTATGAGGGAAATCAACCAAGTACTGGGCAAGGTTCAGCCAATTGGTGTGGTGGATTGGGATCAATTCAACTTGAACATCACCACCATGACTCAGTACAAGTCAGATTTCCCCTTTCCAGTGGCATTTCCAGCACAGACCATGTCCAACGTATTGGCTGAATGGTTGTCCAAGCAGAATGTCAAGCAGTGCCATGTCGCTGAGACTGAAAAGTACGCTCATGTAACCTTTTTCTTCAATGGTGGTCAAGAAGTTCAGTTTTCAGGGGAAGATAGGAAACTTGTCGATTCACCAAAGGTCGCCACTTATGACCTTTTACCTGAAATGTCTGCATCTCAAGTAGGACAACAAGTGGCTGATGTATTAGAGTCCAAAGAGTATCAGTTTGTCATGTGTAACTTTGCACCACCAGACATGGTTGGTCACACTGGCGTTTATGATGCAGCAGTCAAGGCAATCGAAGCTACAGATGCTGCCATTGGTGTCATTTACGAAGCATGTAAGCAGCATGGCTATGTGTTGTTTGTCACTGCTGATCACGGCAATGCTGAAAAGATGATCAACAAGGAAACAGGTGAGCCTCATACTGCACATACCACTGCACCTGTTCCCTTTATTATGGCCAATACTGACAAGAAATTACAGGGAAGAGAAGGTGCTGCATTGTGTGATGTCGCTCCCACAGTATTGAGGGTGATGGGCTTGCCTGTCCCTTCTGAAATGACTGGACAGTCTCTGTTGGTTGAACAGTAAAGTGTTTACTTGCACCTTTTATCAGCCAACCAACACCTTACTCAATAAAGTTTCAAAATTGAAATCTTTGCGATCCTCGACTTGAATATCCACTGCAATACCACCCAACATCTTTTTCAAAGTATTCTTACTACTAGCATATATCGTCTTGCTCTTGACTGCAGCTGTATCAGGACGCCATACAATAAAGCAAATCTTTGACTTGTATTCTCCTTCACTGTTCAAGTATTCAAAATCAAATACAGCATATCTGCACTCACCCTCTGGCAATGCAGCTGAGAAGTTGTCAGATTTGTCCGCAGTCTCTTCAACAATGATTTCAGAGTTGACTATTGCGAAAACAATATACTTGAACTTTTTCAATTTGAAATCTTCAAAAGTGTCGATACAGGCTTCATTGACAACTACACCACTTGGTGACATGATTGATATGGTTGAGTGTAGGTTGGTTGTCGGAGGATAGTCCTAGAAGGGCCCTTTTATAGCAGAGGCGATGGGGTGACTTGTTCGAGTATTAGGTTGCACCAAGGACCAGAATTGTTGGATGCGAGGCAGAGGTGAGAACTGGAAGTGAAACCTGTCCGTATTTCCAAAATCATCATATCGACCCTGTAGGGATCATTTGATACTTTACAATGTGCAAGTGGATGTTTATCCCTCCTACAGAAACCGAAAAAAAAATTCATCTCAAAATCAGCAAATGGACAATGATACGTTGATTGCACAAAATGACGAATTGATTGACCAGCTGTCCACCCAGGCAACAGCGTTACGCAACATCACCATCCGAATCCACGATGAAGTTGCTGATCAAGTCAAATTACTCGATTCCACATCAACTCAATTATCCACAATGGACTCCCTCCTTCATACAACCCGTGATTCCCTCACCAAATTAGTCCATTCACCCACATCACGCAACATGCTCACCCTCGTCCTCCTCATCGTCACCACGTTCTTTACCCTCTACTATACAATTAAATGGCTAAACTCGTAATCTATTTCTACAGTTTGGGTACATGCAGCGTCCTACTCGTCATGGCCATGCCCATCAATGCATACAAGGCACTACCAATACGTAATTGACCTACAATAGTCCACCATAACCAACCCTGATGAAGTTGCTGTGAATAAACTTGATATGAAAACAGTAGGACAAGAATGAGGTTCACGGGAACTGGCGTGCCTTCAAAATACTGAATAGCACCTGAAGATGTCTTTTTCATGGCAGCGACAGTTGCATTGTACCGTGCAAGACGAGCAAGTGCACACATGGAAAAGAAGGTTAATATGAGGATATCGAGTGGAGTGTTGAACCCAAGGACAAAGGCGATGCATGCTGGTGCCAAGCCAAATGAAATGAGGTCAGCGAGTGAATCGAGTTCTTGGCCAAGGAGGGAAGAGGTGTTTCTCCAACGTGCGATTCTGCCATCAAGGACATCAAAGATTCCACCCAAGGGAAGGAGGAGGATTGCTGTCCAGATTGTGGTTGGGTGTGGATGTTGCGTGTAATTGAGGCAGCATAGGATGGAGAGGAATCCACAGGCACCGTTGGCGAGGGTGAATAGATCAGCAAGGTGGAATTCTCTTACAAGGGAAAAATGAGTCATGAGAAAGTTTTTTTTATCAACTATCCTCAGCCAAATCCTCATTCATCATCCTCGATTGCCAAGTCTTGCAAGAGTTCTTCCAAGGGAACTTCAGGTGCCTCTTCATCATCATAAGTTTCATCATCCGTCTCTTCCTGCATCATATCAACTTCAGGATGATTCACCTTGTACAAATTAACATTGGCACGCAACTCTGGATCTTCCTCCAAATCACGCAAAAATATTTCATAATCCGTCTCAATCTTTTCCAATTCTTGTTTACGAGGTTGAAGTTCACCTTGATCCTTATTGAGGGTCTTGAGTTTCCAACCACGTGGCTTGCGCTTCTTCCTCTTCAAGGTACCTTCCCAACTCTTCTTGACAAGCACAACATCTGCAAGTGAGTGCTTGTGGCGTGCATTGTCATAATCTTCGTTATTAAAATTTGCACGGGAGAGATCGTAACCCCATGCACGGTCACCAGGATTGAGAATGTAACCAAGGTGAGAGCGAACAACGAATGTAGTGTCGTTCTTTCCGAAATCAGAGAGACGTGCAACGTGGATATCAGCCAATTGATACTTTTTGTACGCTTTTGCATGATAATTTTGGAGTGGTTCGACATCAAGCACAAAGAATTCAACGAGTTGTGCTGCTTGTGCAAGGGGAGTAAAAGGACTTCGGAAGAACACTTGACCTGTAATTTCAGCATGTTGAAGGGAATTCGCATCCAACACATGAATAGAGTTGCTCACACGCGTACACAAGACCAATGGAGAAATGTTGCCAAGGTAGTTGGCTACTTTTGGTGGAAGGCATACCAAATCATCCTTACAAAGTGGTGCGATTTCTACTGAATAAGTAAACTTGTAATTGGACGTATTGTTGTGGATATCAGAGGAAATAAGTTGTTCAGAAGACTTGCTCTTGACAGGAACGACAGCTTGAAGGAATTCCACCAAACGAAGAGCATGATTACGATTACCAAAGAAGAAATCCAGTCCATCTCTTGCTTCCTTGATGTTGGAAGTATCACGATGAGCATTATGCCTGAGCATCAATTGTTCCAAATAAAAGAATGTGCGCTTATGAGCAACCTTTTGTCTAACTTGTACCATTGCTTTCCATGTATTTTGAGCCTGAACACGCATACATTGTTCACATTGTTGATTGGAGACGGTGAACTCTACTTCAAATGCTTGCTGGAGGATGGCAGAAGCAAAGACTTCCTTTTGAATGGTGATTTTAACGCGAATACGCCTGGAATGAGGCTCTGTCCATAAGAAGCCAGCGTCGATCAAGCGAACTCTGTTGAGACCTTTGAGTTTTTTGAGACAGAGGGCCAAGAGTTCGCGTGATTCAAGTGAGCAAGTGACCCAGTGGTTGGGTGGTTGTAGATAGCGTTCACAATTGCGACAAAAGTGGATCGTGCCTTGCTTTGGAATACCTTCTGTAATGTCCACTGTTCCTCTTAAACAATCCATGCACATGTTGGTGGGGTTGGATGGGATAGGAACGCCACAGGAGCAGCAGAGAATCATTTGTTGTTGAACTTGAGGGTGATAATCCATTGTAGAGACGCGTTCAAAGTGATTTGTAATGCGAGTTTTGGGGGGAAAAAAGACAAAAAAAACTGCCGTCTGAAGCGCAGGTTCCTTGACTTCAAGTGACCTTTTGGCTATGCTCCGCTGTTTGGCACACGTCCTCTATTAAAAGTGAAAGCTCGCTCTCGCCACAGCGGGGCTTGGGTGGGGAGGGACCACATGATGTTAAAAAAATCTCCTTGTTCGCATAATTTAATATGAGTCAATCCTCTCGATACACACGACCACCGCCCAAACGGCCAATCAATCGACCAGAAACATCTGGATTAGAATCATCCTATCGATCATTAGAATACAATCAGCAACAAGATCTCATACAAACCCTCAATCAATCTATGCCAGCTGCATTTTTATCAAAACGTGATGAACCAATGTCCCCACTCGTTACAGCATTTCCATCACAATCCGATGGAATTATGAGAAGAAAGTTGACTCACGATGAAACAGAAATCGAACTGTTGAGGCAAGCCTTGAACAATGTACTGGGAACAAAGCCAGCTCATCCACTTGCAGACAGTAATGTTGCGTCTCCTCACTTGGATGCAAAGTACGTGCCATTTCCACAGGTGGAGCAGCAGGATGTGGTACTGAGTGATGTGAATCGACCTGGAAGATCAGGAAGGATGAGGAGAGCAAGGGAGGATAACATTGAACCAGTGGATTTAACCAAGATATTGACGAAATCAGAAGAACCGGTCGAGTTTTCTGATAAAGAGGAGAGTGAAGGTGATGAAGTGGAGGATGTTGGTGCATCAAGGGAAAGGAGACGACGTGGTTCAAGCAAAGCAGATCGTATCCTTGGCATTGGTGACCCAGAAACCCTCAAAGCTCAAGAAGAATTGTTTCGATCACAGCGTTTTGCTGCAAACCTTCAACCACCGCCTTCTGCAGAACTTGGCCATGTAAGAAGGGAATCAGTAGATCCACCACCACCAGCTAAAAAGATTGGATTGGGACTCAAAAGCATTGGCCAGAAACTCAAAATCAAAGTACGCAAAAATAGTCGAAATGACGAAGCCTTTGGGTCACCAGGACCACATTCTGCAAGGGATGAGGAAATTTGGAAGTCGCCACCAAGTCAAAAGAGTCGATTGGGATCCATCAAGTACCAAACGCCCATCATACCATCCAACATGGACATTCCACGAGACCAGGATGATGAACAAGATGAAGAGGAATTAGTCAAATACGCGATTCATCAACCATCTGCATCATTCAACCATCGAAGACAATTTTCATCTGAAAGTCAACTGACGGAAAGTTTCTTTAGTGCTGCTGAGACAGATCCATACGAGGAAGATGTGGTACAATGGAAAAGTAGTTTTAGTGGTCCTCATACACGATCCAACAGTGAACATGTGAGCAACATTCAACAGATTATGACCAGTCCACCACCCATCACCAGTGCATTTGTGTCACCTCAAGCAAGGCAGCAAATTCTTCAAGAAGCACTTTATGCACAACAACAACAACAACAACCATCCCGACCAACACGATGGCGACCACTGCCTCCCAACATCCCCGCCACAGCTATTCCGCCTCCACCTGCTGTGCATTTACCAACACTTCCAGACAACATGTCAGAGATTTCTTCACTAATGTTGGATACAAAGCGCTCATCTGCATTTACAGTACCAGGAATAGCCGTGTCTGGCACATTGACTCCTGCACTTCCTACCGATCGTTTTCGAAGCGAATCGGATACTTTGTCATTATATTCTCGTCAAGAACCACCTCAAGCTCTTTCTGAACAGTTGCTACATGATATCTTGGAACAACATTTGACAGAGTTGGATGGATCGAATGAGGAGGATGTGGTGGTCAAATTGCCTCCTAAAAGGCATTCCAGACCAAATTCATTGCAAGCACCTCCTCCTCCAGTGGCTATTTCTGCCTGTTCCACTCCACACATCTCGAATGAACTGCCTCCTCACCCTTTGAACGATCTGCCAACTCTTCGTCAAAGCTCAGGCGACCTGCCAGCACCACACCAGTCTGAAGACATGTACCGTTCCTCCATCTTTGACTTGTATGACTATGAAGATGGTCAAGAAGAACACGATCCTCCTCCTCCTCCTCCTCCACCGCCTCCTGCTCCAAAACACTCTGAACTTTCTCCTGTAGCTCCAAAACATCCCGAGATGAGTGCTGGCCTCCCTCACTTGATACCCCCACATCTCCGCAGAATAGCCTCACCACGACGCCCTAGAAACTCCACTGACCCACTTCCCATGATGGACCACACACGATCACGCTCCGCCAGTTCACCCACAGTCAAAAATATCGTTTATTATTACCAAGTAGATGCTGCGGATGATGTACACTACGATGGCTCCATGGCTTCTTCCCATACGTCAACAGATGACCGCAACCCTTCCACCACCACCAGCCGCTCCACAACAGTAGATTACCCTCGTAAATCAAAACAAGAGGAAGAAGAAGAAGAAACCATGCGTATGCTCATGTACATTTAAACTGCTTTAACCATAACAGAATGAATCTTACCACACAGCTCACTCGCCTGTTCAATAGCCTTGATTGCCACATCCATATCCACAGCACCACTATGATGCACATGAGTCAGTTCATTGATGGTCGGCATTCTAGCAACCACCAATTGTCCATCCACTACCATTTCTTCACCTTCATTACAATCCACAATAATCCCATCATTCACATATCCCATGGATGTAGCAGCCACCATATCCACCATTTCTAATCCTGCATCCACACATGCCATACTAGCAACCGTAATCGAATGTGCTAAAACAGCAGCATGTCCATCACTTTCCAATACATTGATAAAGACATCAATCACACTTTTTGGATAATTGGCAAGTTGGAGTGATGGTGCAAGTGCATTCGCTACAATTTGAGAATAATCCCGTTCTTGTGCGTCCTTGAGGTATCCTCTCCGTTGTTTACATGAAAATGTGGAGAACTTTAGTTCACAATTGACGCGTCCTTGTTCATTGTACCCACTCTTCTTATCAGCACGTGGACCATAAAGTGAACATGCTATTTTAATGTTGCCTGCTTCAATGTATGCTGAACCATGAGCTTGTTGGATCAATCCGCGTTTTAAAAAGATTGGACGAAGGGTAGTGAATGCACGACCGTCTGATCGGGTTGATGTGAGAGTTGGACGCGTTATTGGATCTGTGGATTCAATGGGAAGGGCAATTGTACTGACATCAGGTCCAACAACTCGTTTACGATCAACTGTGGACATGTGTGTGGGCTGGAGCAAGAATTTAATTTTTTTTTTGGCACCATCAACCCCACAAAATTCCTCCTGACAAAATGCCAATTGATTCTCCAAAATTAGAAGTTGCTGCATGGGAAACTCGTGCAGGTCGTAAACACACTTATTTGTCAGGACAGATGAGGATCAATGAAGATCACGCCGCTGCATTTCATTTTGATTTACCCTCTGGTGATAACAAGACTGAACGTGTCCAATGTTTTTATATTGCTGATGGGCATGGCGAGATCATTACGCAAGTACCATTGACTGAGTGAGTGTAACCTCCCTAGTACCAATGATTTGCATGTACCAGAGTTTAGATCACCAGGTCAGAGATTTGTAGACTCGCTTGCCTTGCATTTACCACTCATTGTATCCCAAATGGTGACCAAAGCTTACAATCCATCCAAAACACCTCCTTTTCAGGTTTGTAATGACATTTGTGCTGCATTATCCCAATTACAACAAAATGTCAACAAAACAATCGCACTCAAATCTCCAAGTGTATGTGGTGAAAATGGATCTACTCTATGTCTAGCATTTATATTGAAGGGTGTATTGTATTCTTGTTCGATTGGAGATTCGTCCATGTTGTTGGTGGATCAGCGTACGCTCAAAGTACTTCCATTGTGGAGGAGATGGGGTGTACCAGAAGATGAATCAGGGGACATTTGTTCATTTGAGGATACGTTGGATGCATTTCCTGCTCGCGTGAGGGAAGGACAGAATAGAAAAGCTTTGATGAAGGATATGAAGGAATTGACGGGTAGGCTCAAGAGTACGAGGGAACAAGGGGAGACTGTGCATTTGGTGGTGAGTAATCGGAGTGCTTATGCATTAAGGATGACGAATACCGTTGGTAATTTGAATCATTCTGGATGGACATTGACGCGTACGAATGTGTATGCGATACCATTGACGCAGATTCCAAAGGATACATTGCTGATGATGGTGACGGATGGTGTCAAGGATGTATTGGTTGCGAATGAATTGAGTCAAATGATTGGATCATTAGTGCCTGTGTTTACGGGGGAGTCTGTGAGCACCAAGGATCCCATCAAGGTCATCAAGGATGCTGAGCAAGTGGAGGAAGGCAAGAAGAATGGACACAAACAGCGTAGTTCGTCGTTGACTTTTCCATGGAAGTGGTTCCAGAATGGAAATGGTAGCAAGATGGCAGATCTACGCAGTACGGATCTAGGAAGGTGGCGCATGGAATTGGATAGTAGGTGGAGGGGTCAAAAGAGGAATGGCAAGAATCTGATTACACCTGGGTTACCTGAAGTCATTTACAGGGAATGTAGGGATGGTGTGGCAGAGTTGTTGGTGGAAGAGAATCAGTTGTATGAGCAGTCTCGATTGAAGCGATTACAGAGATCGAAAAGCACTACTGGTGTTGGAACTGTAAACAAAAACTCTGATTTGATTATCAAGGACAGCAAGTTGGGATTACGTCAATTGTGTCGTGCTGTGATTCTCAGGGCTTTGATGCAAGGTTCTTCGGATGATTTGACGTGCATGTTGGTCAGATTACCTGGAGTGAAGCCATCCATTCCTGCTTACATTACCAACAAGACCAAAGTATCCTTTGATTTGGCTGGATCTGCAAGTGCACCTTCCCTTGTCACCAGTCCATTGGCAAGTGTGAGTGGTGAGACGCTACCTCAGTCTGAAGAGGAGGAGGAGGAGGAGGAGGTGAACAAAGGTGAATATCCGACTGCGCGCAAAATGAGTGGTATTATGGAACGAGTCAAACGTACCAATCAAAGTGATGAAGTTGTGCTTAGAATGATTGATATGGATGAAATCATGGAGAATCCAGAGGAAGCAAAGGAAAATGAGCCAGACTATACTGCCATTAGGACGAGAAAGCGACCAAATACCCTCATTCTAAGTGATGATGAACGTTCCAAATTGGATATTCCACTTTCACCAGTCAAGGGATCCCCAACAGTCGCTACAGTTGATGAAGATATTGAAGGTGAACTCAGCTCTCCTATCCTCAATAACCGTGAACTCGCCATTGAACAAGGGCAAGTTGAGCGTGAATTGATGATTGGATCACTTGGTAGAAACTCTCTTTCCAAAAAGACCAACAGTGCAGCACAAATGAAGGAACTACGTGCACGTGCCATGTCCTACAATCTGACAGATATGAAGCCACCTACCCATGAACTCCATCCAGGAAAGAGCAAAGAAGAACCAATCCTCAAAAAAGAACCACTCAAGTCATCAGGCGGTGGCCTCTTTTCCCGTGCTCGTTCCTTTATGGGTTGGAGGGGCTCAACTGCAGTTCACATCCCCACCAACACTACAGATGACCCACGCCCTTCTACAGCCAATTAGTCGAATGTGTGTATTTAACAAATATGAATTTTATCCACTAAACTTTACAGACTGCCTACAATTCGGACACGTTTTACTGCTTGTCAACCAATTCACCACACAATCCATATGAAACACATGTTTACAATCAGGTAAACTAGTTGCCTCATCACCCACTCCACATTCCACCAAACAAATCGTACACAAACGCTCTTTGCATTCTTCCACATTGACATAATCCAACCGAGCCAGTTCTTCATCTGTTGCACCTGTAGATTGAGCAGGACCCAGCCATTCTGTCACTGCAGACAACAACTCATAGTTATCTGATCCTTGGCCCATACTTGCTGAAATATAAAGTAACATGTGAAGTCTGATTAAATCACTTGGACTGTGTCGTCCTGAAGGTGGACGAGCAGTGTACCTTCCTGATGAAGGCTGTGGTTCATCTTGGTTGATTGAAGAAGAGAGATTGTCCAAGAGCTCAAGTAAAAGTTGGTGAGAAAGGTCAATTGAAGGTGGTTGAGGCTGATGACGGTTAGCGTAACTTGAAGTGAATGGAATATGACAAGTGATGGAATTCCACAATCTGCGTAGTCTGTCTAGGAGGTGGTTAGGGTGAGAGGGGAGGGAGGGATGGGGGTACTGGATGGCATGGAAAATCATGAACAGGTGAAAAAAGGTGATGAGAGTGAGGATCATGTGACTGCTCACACTCTTTTTATAAACACAAATCGAATCCTCCACTAGGATTCCCCTTCTTCTTCTTCTTCTTCTTCACTATGATGAGCTTTGGTAACTTTCCACACTGTCAACCTCACACCCTGCTTTGCAAAACATTTCATCAAATCTGTGGGTTCCAACATTCCAGGAAACAATTTAGGATTGTATGCTTTGAATGGATGAGAATAAGCCACCAAACTCACCTTGAACGACTCTTGCGTGTCCTGTGATTCCGTCGACCGTGGTCTCAATGCATGCATCATATCCATCAGACTAAATTTGAGTACATAAACACCTTCGACACGTACACTCAAATCCCTAAATACCCAATAAAGTCCTCTTTTACCTTGTAGATTCTTTAATATTTTTGGTGATTCAATAAATGTACCAATCAGATTTCGTGAATAAGCAGAGGGTGATGCCATGGGTTGACCAAATGGACTGTCCAAGTAGGGAGTGTGGAAATAATCGACTTGTGACGTGGTTGTAAGGGCAGACCTGTTCATGACGAGTGATAGTGATGCACCTGATTGCGGTGAACAGAGTTCTGCATAGAGTAATAGTGGAACGTTTTCTAGGCTATCCCAGTTGAATTGGTGGAATGGGTCAGTTGGGTGATGAGCTACTAATTGGACGATTGGTGGGTGATTGACAGGACGGCGGTCTCGTGTTCCAAAGCCTGACATTCTGCAATGAGTTGGTTGTTGGATAAGGGTGAGGGTGAACCTATGGGTGGATGAGATGAGGCGGGGTGGAGGAATGTGTACTGGAATCCATCATATCCTTCAAATGTGGTTGGACCAGATGAGGGGAATTGGATTTCGGCAGGGTAGCCGTGAATGGTGGACATTTGCTGCAGTGACTGAATGAGTGAGCTGAAGGAACCTGAAAAATGTGTGACAACTGGAAAATTGGATGACCACAGATGAAACGACGTCTGTTGCGCTCCATCCAGCTCCACTTTTTTTGGACAGATGAACACCTGTGAGGCTGGAACAGGGGGGAGGGGGGGACCAAGTTGATTCTATGAGAGGACATGTTGAATGTAACCTTTTTTTTAGAAGCAGTGCATGTGTCTCTATTGGAGCAGTGCACATGTCCAAGTAGTGCCTCAGACCTCAGTACAACTCTCCTCATTCCCCAAAAAAAAATAGTCATTAGCACCATGCGCATTCTCCTCCTCATTGTTGGCTTGATTGGTCTCACATTCGCCTCTCCAAAACCCATTCCATCCGATGTTCCAGGTGCCATCCGTCTCAGTCCAGCAAGCGGTACCATGATGGCCTGATTACAAATACCATTGCTTTATCCATTCAACTCTTTAAATTCCTTCAGGAATTGTACTAATCGTGCCACATGTTCCATAGGTACAGCATTGTAAACACTCACGCGGATACCACCAACCACACGATGTCCTGCAATCTGCACAATCTTGTATCCTTCTGCAACTTTGCACATGGACTTTTCTAGGTCAGGAGAGGGCTCACCATCCTTGCCACATACTCTAAAACAAATGTTCATGCGAGAACGTGCACGTGGTTCAACTACACACTTGTAAAATCCACCAGAATGTTCAATGGCATCATACACCAACTGAGACTTGTCAATTGCCAATTGTTCCAATTTGAGAATACCACCTTGCTCCATCATCCACTCACACATCAAATAGAGAATATAGTTTGCAAATAGGGGAGGAGTGTTGTAGACGGATTCGTTTTTAGCAATCAGTCCATAATCCATCATAAGAGGTACTGGCAACTCGTTTGACTTGGTCAATAGATCTTTTCTGACAATAACGAGGGTGATGCCAGCTGTTCCTGCATTCTTTTGAGCACCTGCATACACCACACCAAACTTGCTAATATCCACAGAACGTGAAAAGATGTTGGATGACATGTCACAGACCACAGGAACACCCTCAGGACTATTGAGAGGGCCTTGTGGAAACTCTACACCATGGATAGTCTCATTATCACAATAATAAACGTAGGCAACTTGATGAGTACGCGTATCAGACCAATTGTAACTATTGGGAATGTCAGTGTAGGACTGTACGTGGGCAGCAGGATGGATGGTGGCACTACCACCAGGAACACCAACTACAAGTTTCTGAGCTTCTTGAAAGGCTTTAAGTGACCATGTGCCTGTAATAACGTAATCAGCAACCAACGGAAGGTTGGATGTGCGATTGGATAGTGCATGAGCAAATAGATTGTAAAACACTGCAGAGAATTGAAGTGATCCACCACCTTGCATAAAGAGAATCTCATAATCAGCAGGAACTTGTAATAAATCTCGCACCATTGATGATGTTTTGTGTAAAATGTCCATGAATACAGGGCCACGGTGAGAGTGTTCTAGGATGGACATGCCTGTATTGTTGTAATTGTAAAGGGCATTCTGAGAGTGAATGAGTACAGAGGGTGGAATGGCTGAAGGGCCAGCACCAAAGTTGGCAACACGCTCATCGGACATGTTTGGACAAAATGTATTGTGACTGCCAATCTCCACCTCTGACCACCTTCACTCAATCACTGCGTCGTTTGACCCTCATCATGAGTGGATCTCTCATGGGAAGTGTCAATGAGCGTGCATACATGCGTTCCTCCTTGCTACCAACCAATTCAAAAGTGAAATCTCTTACAAGGAGTGCCATACAAGTAATGCCTTCAAGTGTCGCCATTTGTTGTCCAAGACAAGTTCGTGGTCCTGCGTGGAATGCTGGCCATTTAAAGGCAGTTGGTTTCTCAAATTCAGGTTCCAACCACCTTTCAGGCATAAACTTTTTAGCATTGGGTCCCCAAATGCGCTCATATCTTCCCATTGCCCATGCTGCCCACAAGACATTTTCACCTGCTTGCACGCGTGTACCATCAGGAAGAATGTCATCCTTGAGACAAGTCTTTTGATTCTGAGGTACGGATGGGTAGAGACGGAGTACTTCATTCCACACTGCATGAGAGTATTTGAGATTCTTGACAAGTGCAAAGAGTTCCTTGTTGCCAATATCCTTGTCAATGCCCTTGACTTCCTCATACAACCTCTGCTCCACTTGAGGATGAAGTGCCAACATGAGAAATGTCCATGAGAGTGCTTGTGCTGTCGTGTCCCTTCCAGCAATGATGAAATTGAGCACCACATCACGCATTTCCCTATCAGTTGGCGTTTCTCCATGCTCGTTCTCAGTAATCATAAACAATGTCAACAAATCACTCTTGTCTTCCTTTGTAGGATCATTCTTCCTATCCTCAATGATCTTGTAAACGATTTCATCCATGATTTGAGCATGTTGTTTCATTTCATTCCCATAAAAGATGGATTGAACGCCTTCACGCATCTGCCACCATGGAAACGTAAATCTGCGTACCAATACGCCTTGAGCAGCATCAAACGCAGCTGCAAATGGAATAGGCTGAGGTGATTCAAGTGCACCAAATTCCAATCCAAGACCAATTCGACCAAAAGAGTCAAAAGTGAACCTAAAGAACTGATCTTGCATATCAATGAGACCGCCCTTGTTGTCAATAGCCTGCGTAAGGTTTCTAATGAGATTGTTGATGGTGTCCATAAAGACAAGTAGCATGAAATCCCTAAAGTTGCGTACATTGAAGATATTGGCTGCAGTCTTGCGTTGGTACTTCCAATGATCGCCATCAGCTGCGAAGATACCGTGACCAAGGACTTCTCCTAGACGCTGGTACACTGGTTCACCCTTTACATAATTGTCAAAGTTGGTCTTGAGTACATGTTCCAAATTAGCAGCTTCTGAAATCACAATGAAGCGAGGAAGACCAGGAGCAGAGAGCGTAAAGGTAGGACCGTACTTTTCATGAAGTTCAAGAATTTTGTGCAAGAGGTCTTCTTCATTGAGTAAAAAGAGACGAAGATGGCCAATGAGAGGATCTGCTGGTGGTTGGACCAAATCAGGACGAGATGTGTGACCGACTGCACGATCAGAGTAGTAGAGGCTGAGGGCAGTGATGGGGGCTGCGATGGCCAAAGTTGTTCCTAAGATTTTAGCGCGAGTAGACATGATTGTGGTGTGAAAAAGATGATGAAAAATTGTCTCGTGTTTAAAGATTTGATCAGGCCGAACCGAAACAAACGAGATGAATCCCAATCAGACTGTCAACCCACAAATGCTCTTTGTAAAAGGATCTGATTCTCGTGCTTGACAATTGTAGAGAAATGCCACGCCATCTGTGGCACAATTGGCACAATTAGCAAACGCTAATCGTGGATCGATCCACCCAACTGGCATGACACCTTTGCCACCACAACAGCACAGTCAACTACCACAAATTAGCAAGACAAAGTACCCCTCGTCTCTGCCTTTAATGTAACTCCCTCCCCCTCTCCATAGGAAAAAGCGTCTTGTAGAACGTCATCTTCCTCAAAATGTACCTCCTTTCCACACTCTCCCCTTGACCCCCCATATAGTTGGAACAAGTCATTCCAGAATCAGCCTTGTACACTCAACTCGTTGAAAAAGAACGGCGCATTGATGCCATTTTAACGCGTAAAAGACTTGAACTCCAAGCATCCCTCGCTAAACCAATCTCAGTGGATCAACGCGTCCGTATTTACATGTACAACACAGTCGCACCCACACAAGACAACGAAACAGGTCAAGACACGTACATGTACAATTTCAGAATTGAAGGACGCGTCTTTGATGAATCCATTCGAAAGAGTCGTGGATTAAACGAACCGCCAACTTTGTTTACATCTTTACTCAAATCCATGGTTATTGAATTCAAGAATGATGATGGATACGAACCCATGTTGGAATGGAGACGACATGGCACGGAAGGCCAAGATCAAAATGGATTTGAAGTCAAACGTATGCTTCGATTGGATCAATTGCACTTGACTGAAATCCCTGTTCGTGTCATCCTTCGATTAGCGACAGTTAGTCCAAGTTTGGCAGCTGCTGGTGCAGGAGCAGTTGGTGAACGCTTTAAATTGCGACAAGATATGGCAAGTGTACTTTGTATTCCAGGTCACGATGTATCGCGTCCACAAGTCATCACAGCATTATGGCAATACATCAAGAAGAATGATTTGGGTGATAGGGATGATAAGAAGCGCGTGGCATGTGATGAAGCATTGACTGCGTTGTTTGAACGACCATCGGTTGGATTGAACGAATTACCAGGCCTACTTTCACCATTCCTCTTACCATTGGATCCAATCGTACTTGATTATTCCATCAAATTGGATAACGAGTATCATCAAGCATCCTACGCCTATGATATCAGTGTACCTATCCTACAACCTGCATCTTTACTCTATCCTAACCTTGCTGGGCATTCCAATGTGAGTAGATTTAGTCAATTGCAGCAAGAGGTTGCTAAACATGATGAACGGATTACGAGGTTGATTCAGTCGTTGAGGAATGCTCGTGCGAAACGTGACTTTTTACTCGAGTTTTCAAGTGATCCCATTCAGTTTATCGAAAGGTGGATGGCGTCTCAAGCAAGGGATTTGGAAGTTGTGTTGGGTGAGGATCATGTGAATTTGGAAGCAAGAAGAAGGAATGAGTTTTATAATCAAGAGTGGGTTAATGAGGCTGTGATGCATTATGTGCACCGCCACTCCTAGGCTATGGCATGTGGGAGGGGGGGGAGGGAGAGTTACAGGGGAGTGAGTCAGTGGGTCAACTGATGGGTCAACAGCTAGCCAATCCAACCTTGTAATGAGCCAAGATTGAGCCGCCAATTTCACCATCAATAAAAAGGGGATTGTTTTGATTGTATCCCTCATACAATCTATCCGCACTTTTTCCCCATTATACCACTATTCTTTAAATCTCACTTAAAACCCCTCCCCACTCACCCACAAATGAAGTTCCAAGTACTTGCTAGTCTTTTACTTTTCTCAATGGTACATGCTGCCACAGTCCCTCCTATTGAAAAACGTGGCTGTCAATCAGAATACGAATATTGCTATGGTGGTAATGGTGGTTCTGGTGGAGGCGGTTCTGGTGGTGGTGGTAGCGGTGGAGGTTGGTGGTGGCCCTAAACTATATCTTTATATTATTCCCAAAGTAATTGTTCAAGGGTTGGAGGTGGCCATAAACTATATCTTTATATTATTCCCAAAGTAATTGTTCAAGGGTTGGAGGACTGGTTTGAAGTAGGACGTTTGTGCAAATGTCAATAAAGTGACTTGCAAGTTGAGGTTTACGAGTCAACATCCATTTGAGGGTACAAATTTCTTTACACTCTGTATCCTTTTTGCATGTAGGTTGTGGTTGAATGAGTGATAGGTCATGAGGAGTGTTTTGATAAAAGGTTGGATGATAAAAGGAAGAGTGGGTGATGTGACGGCCAGTACGTTTACGCCTATCACTGAGATGTGCGAATCCATACTTTAGCAACTTGCGTTCAAGTGAACGAAGAGTACTGACAGTTAGGATGTGAGCGTAGCTGGTGATCAAGGCTTGATGGTCATGAATCCAAATGCACGTGCCATCAGGTGACCAGGATACAATGCAGTTACTGCCAGGATCATTGACGAGATTATACAAGTTTGACAAAAAGTACGGGCTCATTTTGTGTGTGAGAGAGAGAGAAGGAGAGAAGGATTGTTGCCAATTGTCAATGGGGATTCAAACAAGGAGAATGCCTTGGACATCGGTTCAAAGGCCTCCGTTCATCCCAATATGGGTGCTTCAGACAACATACGCTTGAACATGGTTCCCCATGACTCTTCAACTGCAGGTAATGTAATCTCATACAGGAATGGACTCTTGTCATTAGCTTGTATCCTCGGAATATGGTCTTTGCTCTCATCCACCTGTTTCATCAATCCCATCAAACATTCTCTTAGTGACTGCTGTGTCTGCAACTGTTTCTGCATGGCCTCTACGTCATTCTCTGCATGTAGGATAGTCACTGTAATGTTCCATTGTTCCCAACATGCATCTTCCTCTGCCTTTGAAGTAAACCAGCCCTTTTTTTGTCTCTTTTCAAAGAATCCAACGACTAATTGAGCTTTAGGTACCATGGATGTATCGACATGACGTAGAAAGGCTCGCAGACGTTCTTCCACTGTCTTTTCAACAGTTTGGTCGTCCATTGCAGAATAGGAGAGTGAGAGTGCTTCCAGTTCGATTGGACGAATGATTCCAAAGGATCGCATAAATAGGATGGAATGGAGGATGGCACGGACTACATCTTTGAGGTGGGATCGATCGGAGGAAACAGAGAGGTAAAACATGACGGGCTGATGTGGTGGATTCATCTCTTTCTTGAAAAAATGTTGCGTGTGACTCGATCCCTCCTCCCAAGACGATCCCTCACCACCCTGGTTGACAAGTTGGACTATGAGGCATCCAATGGCCTCGCACCACTCTTTTCATCCACATCACTCCAAGAATTAGTCCATATGTACCAAACGCATTTAACACGTACTGTTTCCAATTTGATCAAGGATACAGAATACGCGACATGGACATTGACGAATATCGTACGTACCAGTCATAACCAACCAGGTCAATCTCACATTTACCATCACGCGTCTCAATTATGGAACCTCAACTTTTACTTGCGTGGCTTGACACCATCCCAAACTGAACCAAGTCGTGAATTAATTGAACGCGTTTCTAATCAATTTGAGTCAATGGACGCGTTTAAACGGTTGTTTAGCTTACATGCGGTCAGTATGTTTGGGAATGGCACGACGTGGCTTTGTGAACATCCGAAATCAAAGACATTGCATGTTGTCAATACGTATCATACTGATTCTCCATTGGTACGTAGTGTGCGTCATGGACATTTAGGGGATCAAAAGGAGGGTGCGAGTACAAAGGGTGCAGCCAGTGAGACGCTTAGACCACTTGTTGCATTGCATTTATGGGAACATGCTTATATGCGTGATTTTGGGATTGTTGGAAAGGAAGAGTATGTGAATGCATGGTGGAAGGTTGTGGATTGGTCTCAAGTTTACAAGAATATGGAAATAGCGTCTTTATGAATATACTAGTGCAGTTGGGGTTAATGTGATGTAAATGTTGTCATTTTCTTTGAAATGGTGGACGAGATCATCGTCAACGAGGATGGTTTGAGTGTCCTTGAGACTTTTTTGGATGGGGAGTGTTGCGCATGCTTCGAGTGTGATGGTGGGTGGTAGGATGGATTGTTGCTCTGTTAGGGGCAGGAGCGCCAATTTAGCAAGTATTTGAGCTTTGAAATGAGATGCTGTGAATTCATAGAGGTACAAGGCTCGCACGATATCCTTGTGAGGTTCAAAGGATACAAGTAGGCATCTGCGAGCACTTGTATGATTAGGTTGAGGAATGTACTGAGGGTCGACATCCAGCACTGTTGCGGAATGTTTGCGTTTCCTTGGCAAATCACTAGGATCCAATACTGGACCATAGGTGGCTGCATCTGCTGACAGTTGACTCAATTGCATCATGGTAAAACAGTCCATATCAGAGGTACAAGCCATCAACTGTTCTTCTGCATTGGATAGCCCATCTTTCCATGGAATGAAGAGGGTTGCTGCTTGAGCAGGTGCAAACATGTGAGAATGTTGCCTTTCCATTTCTTGATAATCATCATGGGAAGATTGAGGTGACGACCGTTGTTTGGAATGCATTTTGCTCCACAGTTTCTCCAAATGTTTCATATCGTCCCTATTTTTACGTTCTGCTCCCTTATCCCTAAACAGTTTGATCTTGGCAAAGGAGCGTTCTAATCCATCTGTACCAAGGGAATCCCGTTCACTCTTGAGGTCAAGGGGAGAAGGTTCGAATGCAACAGGAGTGGTTTCTGCCATGACACGAAGTGGAATGCCCTTGACGCCCTTGACCCTTGAAAAGTCTGTAGAGAGGCATGAGAAGCGGACAAAGAGTCTTGCACCATGTTGTCCGTACCAGTAAAAAGTCAATCGGTCAAATGGTTCTTGGACAAGGAGGTCTTGTGTGCCGTCCGTATGATCTCTGTGTTGGTAATTGTGATGACACGAGTGCATTTGCTTATCAAATACCGTGGAATTCTCCAACAATGCTTGTCTGGTTGGACATGTCCAGTAGATGCCATAGTTGTCATGGGCATCCACATCCATGGCACGAGTCAAATGTTGCTGTTCATCTTGTGGAGTATTCCTCATTTGAGCAATTTGATCCAATGAATACTGCACATGCCAGAATGCCCACAGCTTATTGCAAGTCTGCCTGTGTCCTTCTTCATGAAAACTGACTCGTATTGTAGTTTTGTTGAGGTGAGAAGTGTTGGGTGCTTTATCGGAGAGTTTGATGGAATAATGTTGTGATTTGTTGAGGTAAGTCAAGGATTCTTCTGCAGCACGCTGACCAACTGTGGTGGGTGCTTCCAATTGAATGTGATAACGTAGTGCGTCTGCTGCATGCGGAATAGGTGGCTGTTGGTGGTGGTACATGTCCATGGGAGTGGTAGTGATGGTGGGTAAAGAACCACTAGAATCGCTCTTGTTATGCAAGGGATATGTGTTTGGTGGTGGAGGTGCATAATGCTGTGGTCTTGGTGTTGGGAGATGTGGGAGTAATTGGGAGGAGGAAGGTGTTGGTGAGGTTGGTGAGTTGAACTCTGATGGAAGCACAGTGGCTTGAGGATATCCATGGCCTGGTATTGGAAGGGTAATGTGGCCAGGATATGGATTGCTTGAAATGTGCAATGGTGGTGGATAGGGTGAAAACATTTGTGATGGGATTGGAATGCGAGGATTGGGAGGATATTCCTGATGACTCTGGTACATGATGACCGTTGCTAGGTGGTGTGATTGAATCCGGAAAAGTATAAAGTGTGCAAGCAAAACTTTTTTTTGAAGGACGAGAGGTCGGGCACTGGATTGGATTTCATTTCGTTGCACCAATGAGCGGAGTTTACGCCTCTGATAGGTACACACAACAGTGTGGGGCCAAAAGGAGAACAGAAGATGGCCTGTGATAAGGACCACAGACAATGGCCTGGGTGCTGGTGCCTGTAGAGGAGACTACATTTGCATGAATGAGTGAGAGGACAACCAAGGAAGCATGGCCAAAGAGTGATGATCACGTGACTTTTTCCCTTTTTATCACAATTGTATGGTGAAAAAGGCTTTGGATTCCCGCATCACTGCACTTGTGAGGAATGGCGTACAAAGCTCTCATCGTTCCTTCTTTGTGATGGTGGGTGATAAGGGACGCGATCAAGTCGTTAATCTCCACTGGTTACTCTCACAAGCACGCGTTTCATCGCGTCCAAATGTCCTTTGGTGCTATAAAAAAGAATTGGGCTTCTCTTCTCATAGGAAGAAGCGTGAAAAGAAGATCAAGAAGGAAATCAAGGCAGGAATACGTGAAGCCAACGAAGAAGATCCTTTTGAATTGTTTGTATCAGTCACGGATATTCGATACACGTACTACAAGGAAACTGAAAAGGTGTTGGGTCAGACATTTGGCATGTGTGTACTCCAGGACTTTGAGGCACTGACGCCCAATTTACTGGCACGTACCATTGAAACTGTGGAAGGTGGTGGTATTATTGTCTTGTTACTCAAAAGCATGAGTTCATTGAAGCAATTGTACACGCTGACCATGGATGTGCATTCCAGGTATCGCACAGAAGCACATGATGATGTGGTAGCGCGCTTTAATGAGCGGTTTATTCTGTCTTTGGGATCGTGTGAGAGTTGTTTGGTGGTGGATGATGAATTGAATGTATTGCCCATTTCAGCTGGAAGGTCAGTGAAACCCCTTGCACCTCTCTCAAGTGATGATGTACCTGAACGCGTACAACAATTAAAGGATCTCAAGGAATCACTAAAGGATACACTGCCCATTGGATCATTGGTTGGACGTGCACGTACATTAGATCAAGCAAGGGCACTATTGACCTTTGTGGATGTGATTCAAGAAAAGACATTGTCATCAACAGTTACTTTGACTGCTGCCAGAGGTCGTGGTAAATCAGCTGCTCTTGGATTAGCTATTGCAGGTGCCATTGCCTATGGGTATGCCAATGTGTTTATTACAAGTCCAAGTCCAGAGAATCTCAAGACACTTTTTGAATTTATTTTCAAGGGATTTGATGCCATTGGATACGAAGAACACTTGGATTACGACATTGTACAAAGTACTAATCCAGATTTCAGAAAGGCTATTGTGCGTGTCAATGTGTACAAGAATCATCGTCAGACCATTCAGTACATTCAACCACAGGATGCTCATGTGTTGGGTCAGGCTGAATTGTTGGTGATTGATGAAGCTGCTGCCATTCCCCTTCACTTGGTGCGTCAATTGTTGGGACCTTATTTGGTATTCATGGCTTCCACCATCAATGGTTATGAAGGCACAGGTCGTTCACTTTCCCTCAAATTGATTCAACAGTTGCGAGAACAATCACGTGGATTTGTGGGTAAATCAACCAATTTGGACAAGGAAGGTGGTGGTGGCAAGGATGCAGGTGGACGTGCTCTCAAAGAAATCAAATTAGAAGAACCCATTCGTTATGCTGATGGTGATGTGGTGGAAAAGTGGTTGAATCGACTCTTGTGCCTTGATGCAACAGCTGCTTCCTATCAATTGCAAGGATGTCCTCATCCAAAAGAGTGTGAATTGTATTATGTGAATCGCGATACGCTCTTTTCCTACCATCCTGTATCTGAAGCATTTTTACAACGCATGATGGCCTTGTACGTTGCTAGTCATTACAAGAACAGTCCAAATGATTTGCAGTTGATGAGTGATGCACCTGCTCATCATCTGTTTGTGCTCTTGCCACCTGTAAACAAAGATGCGGCCACACTTCCTGAACCACTGTGTGTATTACAGGTGAGCCCATTTTCATCATTCTAGCTAATCCCTCCTCCTAGGTATGTCTTGAAGGCGAAATCTCAAGGCAATCCGTCATCAAGAGCCTTGGACGTGGTCAGCGTGCAGGTGGCGACTTGATTCCATGGCTCATTTCTCAACAGTTTCAAGACGAGGATTTCGCCAGTCTTTCAGGTGCACGCGTCGTTCGCATTGCAACTCACCCTGATTACTCTAGCATGGGATATGGTTCTCGTGCCCTTGAACTCGTTACTCGTTACTTTCAGGGTGAATTTGATAACCCAGATTTACCAACACCTGCTGTTCCCTTTGAAGTCACTGAACAATCTTTGGAGACCGTTACGGATGTGGATCTCTTGCAAGAAGACATTAAAGTACGAGATGCACGTCGCATGCCTCCCCTTTTGCTCAGATTGGAGCAAACACGTGCACGACACCTTCATTGGATTGGTGTGTCTTATGGATTAACAGCAAGTCTTCATCGGTTCTGGAAGAGAGCAGGATTCGCACCAGTTTACATTCGTCAAACTCAAAACGAACTCACAGGTGAGCACACGTGCATCATGTTAAGATCTCTTGCTGATACAAAGGAATCCATGAACTACGCTCCAGATTGGCTACCTTCTTTTGGTAATGATTTCAAAAAGCGATTCCTTTCCCTCTTGGCATTTCAGTTCCGTTCCTTCCAATCTGTACTCGCCCTATCCATCATGGAAGCAGTAGAAGCCATAACTGGCAACATCAATAGTCAACACCTTCTTACCAAAGATGATCTTGAACGTGATTTATCGGCCTATGATTTGAAACGCCTCGAATCTTATTCCAACAACATGCTTGATCATCATGTCGTAGTTGACCTCATTCCTCAATTGGCCACTTGGTATTTCACAGGTAGATTTGGACCAGATTTCCAGTTGTCAGGTGTACAAAAGGCAGTGTTGGTCGCACTTGGATGTCAGAAAAAGACAGTGGAAGCAATTGACGCTGAATTATCCCTTCCACATTCACAGATCCTCGCCTTGTTTGTAAAACTATGTCGTAAAATGTCGGTTCATTTCACTCAATTGGAAAAACAATCCATCGAAGCCTCGTTCGCACCATCCAAATCAACCAGTACTCTCCAAGTGGATTACAAACAAGGAGAAAGTATGGAACAAGAATTGTATGAAGCTGGAAAAGAACAGATGGATACGTTGGAAGCAAGACAAATGGAACAACGTGCATTGATGGAACAGGAATTAGCACAATATGCAATTCCTGAAGGTGATTGGCAGGAAGCTGAAAAGAAGGTTGCGCGAGGTAAATCTAGTGGATTGGTTAGTATTGCAAGGACAGATAAGAAGGAAAGGACAAAGGGTGATGGTGTGAAGCGTGTATTGGAAGAACATGAGACGCGTCTGAGTAAAATGAAGAATGCTGGTAAAAAGAAGAAGATTAAATAGACAAGGTGAATCGATGCCACAATACATGTTTGATGCCCTCAATGTCTCCTTTGCTTTTGAACACATGTCCGTTTTCAATGGCTCGTCTTAGGAGGTAGGGGATTACTTGGTCCACTTGGCCAAAGGAGATGCATTTGACTACATTTGCGTCTTGTGCTTGCAATTCCATTCCCATCATCAACTTCATTCCATACAATTGACCAAACAGTAGGGAATGGTGAGTCTTGTGGACTAGGGCACGCTGAGCACTCTGCAGATTGTGTGTGGCAAGCATGAGATTACCTGGTATTGGCCTTGCAAGCAGTGTGTTGACACCTTGGTCATAGCACTTGTCTGTTTCGCTTTTAGTTGACCAAACCACAGGCGATTTAAGTGATTGTTCATGGGCGAGGTAGGCACCACGGACTAATTTGATTGCCCACAGTCGTCCATCACGTTCAGCATCCTCCACATCCCACACACATTCATCCAATCCACTCTTTTTGTACAATTGAAAGGTACTGAATACAACTGCCTTGTCGCTCGTGTTGAATTCTTTAGAGAGCTGGTGTGAGAGGTAGGCTAATGCAGGTTGAAGGGCGGATTGTTCTGCATCCATCATGATTTGAATGGGATGTTGGTCTTGGCAGTGAGGCAAGTCAGCCAAACTGGCCAAATAATGTAATCGTTGTAATGCAGTAGAGATGCCTTGATAAGTTTCTGATGACGTTAGATGGATGTTGAATCGTTCAAGGCGGTCCATATCAAACAATCTGCTGTAATCTGACCAATCCAACAAGTCCGAGTTGCGTCTATCCAGTTCACGAAAAAGTTTGTTTACAAGTTGAGGATGGACACCCAACTCACTCGCCAACTCTGAAAACTGTTGTAGATCAACATGCCGCCCATACTTTTGGAATGCAGCATATGCGTCATTGAGAGCATTTGACCATTCCTCCAACCACACAGTCTTGCCAACCAATCCACTTGCTTTAATAGCCATAAAACTGCCTTGAACGCGTCGTGCAGCTTCAATAGCCTCTGCAATTTTGTACATGGCATTTTGAGCACTTGTTTCCCCATCACTGGATTCGATGGACACGGTGAGCATTCCGTGCATTCCTTGTTGCTGTAGTTGGGTTAATAAACGCGTTGCTTGCTCAACAGTTTCAGCTCCACAAAACTGAGTGAATCCAGTGTGTTTGATGATCCAATTTGTAATCCAATCCAGATGAAATGTGCGGGCATGGTCAAGTAAACGAGGGGTAAGGGCGACCAAGGCGGGATAGGACGCATATTTGTAAACAATAACAGAACGCAGTAGTGATCCTGTGGATTCATGACCAAATGTGCGCTTTGCCAATTGAATCTGTTGTTCATCCAACTCACCAGAGGGTCGAATGGACAGTATACATGCGCTTGTAGCCAATGTGGGAATTACAATTTTCCAAATTCTGGATCGAATCATTAAAACTTTATAAAAAGAATTGGATTATTCAAATAAACTCCAAAAAGCCTCTGAATAACTTTTTAGTAGTAGGTACTTGGTAGGGGTCATACTCTTGCTCCTCTGTATTATCCCATCACCTTGCAATATTAGAGAGATTGCATAACTAATTTAATTATAGGAATAATTCAAGTAACATACTTTGAAATATGATTATACTAATTAAACTGCATTTATACTGACTACCTTGATGGAATGTCTTCTTTAGATAGTATGATACAGTGCCTTAAGATGACTTTAAACTATCATTGTATAACCTTTACTTTACAACAGATACAAAGATGAGACTCTAGAACTATAATGTAAACACTGCAAGAAACATCAGACATGTGTTTTTATATACAAATGAACACAATGGTGAACGCCCTCTAGGATTTAGACAAGCACCACAAGGTCAATGATGTTGATAATTTTATTTTGTGATTGCAGTGGGCTTTGGCTTAGATCTGCTTTCAGCTGTCCATTAAACGGCTCCAGTGTGGAGGCAAGGTTGTGCGCACCCCTCTAAATATCCTCACTTTTTGAATTTTAGAAGTTTCTTACCAGTCCTTTCTTTTTTCTATTCAATCGCGCTCCGTTGTAGACCAACATGTACCTCCTTCTCCTACTCGCGCTTCTTCCAGCCATCACCATCTCCATTGACCCTCATTCCGTCGACTGGGGCTATGAAGGTGAACGCGGACCTGAACATTGGTGGAGATTAGCCCCACAGTTTCAAATCTGCGCTTCAGGCACCCACCAATCCCCAATAGATCTCAATGCCAAAGCAGTCGTTCATTCCAAAGAACCTCCGCCAACCTACAAATGGTCAGTCATCCCCACTACTACTGCCACACACAATGGTCATTCCATCAACGTGGAGGTTCCTCCAGGTCAAACCCTCAGTTGGAATGAAACGACTTATCAAGTTCAACAGTTTCACTTTCATACACCAAGTGAACATCGTACCAATAACGCATTCCTTGACTTGGAACTCCATTTCGTAGCTAAACAAGTGGATGGAGACAAGCTCTTGGTCTCTGCTATTCAGTTTGAAATTGATGAGCAAGATGACCCGTTCCTCAAGTCATTTTGTCCTCGGTTGCCACTCACTATAGGCGACAAGGTTACTGTCAACAACATTGATTTACCACTTGTTTTGAGGAGTGTGGGGAATTTCGTGCAACATTATTCGTATGAAGGGTCATTGACGGTTCCTCCTTGCACTGAAGGTGTGCATTGGGTGATTGCTGACCAGCCACTTCGTATTAGTCCAAGATTTCTTAAGCATATCAGGAAAGGATTGAATTATAATGCGAGGTTGATCAGTGTTGCTGCAGGTCAGAGCGTGGATACGAAGCGTACATTGTTCAAAAAGTTGAGGGAAGAAAGGAGAGCACAGCGTGGCCATCAATGAGACAACTGTTTGTTTACTTTTTACACTGTGACTTGCAATTCCTGAATCTGCTTGATTAAAAAGGCCTTTTCATCATTAAACTGTTGATCTTCAGTTCGATCCGTGTGAAACGTGGTTAAAAATGACACCAATCTTTCCTGATTCCTCTTCAAAATATCCATGACTGGTTTACTCTTGTTTGGATTAGCCACGAATACCTTGAACACATGGAATGCTTCGTATTGGATGTTACGGCTCTTGTGACGCAACAAGTTCATCATCAATCTCAGGTTGACAGGGTTGGCAATGTAGCGAGTCATGACGTGAAAGTTGGCACGGTCCAATAAGATTTCACCCAATAGTTTGAGGGATTGACGTTTGGTTACATAATTGTTGGAATCAAGCAAAGTTGCATAATGTTCAAAGAAGGTGTCGTAGTTGGTGATGAGATACTCTGCCACCATGGTCTTGTGACGCGTCAAGAGTTCCTTGAAGGATGCAAAGGCATCACTGGCAGTGTCAAATGTGCTCAATTGCACATAATCAAAGTATTTGTTGAATTGTGGAGCATGAAGCATGATGTGGGCGAGTGGTTCACTTCTAATGCACTCACGCATAATCATACCACAGTTGAGAGCGATTTCATGGGATTCATATCTAATGGGATGAGAGGGGGGGGAGGTGGAGATGAGGGTAGCATACCCTTGCTGCAAAACGACGAGAATGGATTCATGCTTGCAAATGTATTCGACTGTTGGGAAGCGAGTTCCAATTTGACGGCGTAGTAGATTGTTAAAGATTTGAGCCACATCCTTTTTAGCCTATATATATATGCGTGGTAATTCAAACGAGTGGAGGCCTACTTCAAACTCAATCTTGGAGAGGGAGAGGACGAGTGATTCAAGTAGGTCGTTGTTGTACATTTCTTGACTCAATTGAGCCACAAGTTCAGGATTGGGATCAGTGTCTAGATTGAATAGAGTGAGGTGGATGGACGAGTGAGGATACTGTCATCGCCATAGAGGATAAGCTTGGCAGCAATCAAGTTGCGAGAAATTTCCTCGCTTGCCTAATTATAGTGTGATGAAATTGGTAGAGTAATGATGGCTTACTCGCTTCTTATCAGGACCATCCAATCTAGCCAGATTGTCCTTGATGCTCTTGACGAGGTCACTGGGTGACTTTGGTCGTTTGAATAAAAATGCCATGGAATTGGAAAATGGAGGTGTGGAGGGATGAGAGCGCGTGACTGGCAGAGTTGCCTGGATTCGCACAGGATGGACAAGGCAGAAGAACTCAAGACTCAAGGCAACACTGCGTTCAAAGAAGGTGATGCACAAGGTGCCCTGAGGCTTTATCATCAAGCACTGCTTCATGTCAAGGGTCTGGATTCATCAATTGCGTCAGTGATTGGAATGGAAGCCACAAAACAGGCTGATGACAAGGAGAATCGAGTCAAGGTGCTTGTGGCGACACTCTACAGCAACATGGCTGCGTGTCAGTTGAAACTGCAGAAATGGGACCGTGCTATTCATTCGTGTAAAGAGGCTATCAAGAATGACGCGTCCAATGTGAAGGCACAGTTCAGGCTGGCACAAGCTTATTTGAATTCAGGCGATTTGGACCGTGCAGAACTGACTCTGAAGGACATGGATCAAACGGATGTGGCTGTAAAGAGGGAAGTCATCAAAGTGAAGCAAGCAAAGAAGGCACAGGACGACAAGCAAGCCAAGGAACTGCGTGGCTTCCTCAACAAGTGACAATGTAATCAATAAAGGTGCACTTGAGCAAGCAGTCAGGACCATCAGCATACCACTCATTCATATGAGATAATCATCAAGCCATTCACAACAATAGAGTGTTTATTCTCCGTCGTACTCCACTTTACACCACTGCACGGGGCCTTGCTGCCTAGTAACCACTCTGCATTCTTTGCTTGGGTGAGAATGTGGTGGGCACTTGGCCCCATATCAAGCCTTCCAGTGAGCAAAAGCAGTCACCCAATCATTTTACAGCAAACTCCCACGTTCACCCAAAGGAAAATTTATATAAAAGCAACCAGCCACATGCACCTGAGCGCCATTCTTCACCCTTCTCTCAAGTAAACAGTCCCGTCTTTTGTACAATCCACCACCGCCATCGTTCTAATCCTTCAAAAATGATGCAAGACACGCAGGAGATGCACATCTCCCACTCCAATGGCGATCCTGCTGCCATCCTCCCTACCATCCCACTTGAAAAGGTCGATACAATCCGCAATCCTTACCTTGATATTCAAGAAAAGGAACTAGAAAAGCAT
>QZWU01000090.1:0-40114 GCA_004114255.1 Acaulopage tetraceros
GAACTCGTTGAAGCATGTGTCAATAACCAAGTTGATTATGTTGACATTACAGGTGAAATCGATTGGGTCAAGGATAACCATAGCAAATACCATGCACAATGTCAAGAAAATGGTACCATGATTGTATCATGTTGTGGATTTGATTGTATGCCATCTGATTTGGGTGTGCATTTACTCGCCAAGGAAGCCGCACGTCAAGGTAAACAGTTGACAAGTGTCAAGGGATCTGTTTGCAAGCTACGTGGTGAGGTTAGTGGTGGGACCATTGCAACTGTTATGAACATGTCTAAAGAACCATGGGAAAAGTTGAAGAAGCAATCAGAGGAAGATCAAGCTGATGGTAAACCCATGATTACAGTGTATTATGATGAAGAGTTCAAGGGTGCTCAAGGCATGTTTCCTTTATCTATGGGGAATGAACGGTTGGTCAAGTTGAGTAAGACGATTGGTGGATATGGCGACAAATTTGTGTATCAAGAGACTGCACGTTATGCCAACATTGTGAGTGCATGGTTCTGGACCATTGCAATGATTGTAGGATTGATGTTGTTGAGACTTGCTGCTGTGAGGTGGATTGCATTAAAGTTCCTTCCTGCCCCTGGTGAAGGTCCAAGTGTGGAAGTGCAGTTGCGTGGATTATTGGAGATGCACTTTATTGGGACATTGGAACAAGAGGGTGAAGCATCTACCAAGATTCAGGCACGTTATAGAATCAATCTTGACCCTGGATATGCTGGTACTGCACTCATGTTGTCCACTGCTGCCTTGGCTCTTGCTCAGAGGAGAGATGAGATGCCTGGCAAGACTGGTGGTGTGTTAACTACTGCTACTGCCATGGGTGATGTATTGGTGGATGAATTGAAGAAGAGGAATGTTGAAATTCATTTGGTAGAATAAAAATAGAAAAGAGGTGTTTACTCTTCTCCACTAGCAGCTGCAACAGCCTTTTTACTACCACCCAACGCCAACCCAACAACCAAAAGAATAATTAGGAGAAAAGCAGCGACTAGACCAAATCCGATCCACCTGTACATGGACTGATTGACAATCTTGTCATCCACTTTGAGGGCTTTAGCAACCACATGTCCTGCCTTTTCAGCATACGTGTTACTCTTACCATAAGCTGCTCCTGCCATTTCTTGTGCAGATTCAAGTACTTCAAGTGCTCGGTCTTTGATTCCTCCATCTTCTTCCTTTTCTCTCTTTGCAAGTTCTTCTTCATCGTATTGAATGATACCACGCTCAGCTTCAGAGAGATTCGTGTTCATGGAGGTCACAAACATGGGATTGACCTTTTCAGGTTGGGCACGCTTTTCTTTTGGTTTTGGCTTTGGTTTTTCATCCAAAAGACCATCAATAAACTCGTCCAAATCATCATCCAATTTGAGTTCTGGTGGCAATTCACCCGCATAGTCATCGAGATCATAATCAGCGTCATCCATGTCACCATAGAGGTCTTCATCATCAAATCGCATACGGCCAATCATGTTGGGATCAGGACGATGGATACGCATGATGGCATCCACACTGTCTTCAGGTTTTTCTGGAGCTTCATCTTGTTCACCTTGTGCGTCTTCTTTGATGGGTCCAAGGGTGGGAATAACGATTTCTTCAAAGGGTTCAGGAGTGGCGGTTCTCTCCAAATCTGGAAGTGATCCCTTGTTGTGCATGAATCCCTGAGAGGATGTAGGAACCTTGATAACAATCCGACCTTTGGTTTCAACGTGTTCATCATCTGAATCATGTTTACCAAAAGTGGGTTTGATGGCATCATACCGAACAGTTTCCAGTTGATCATCTGCACCACCACCCTCCAATGAGATCAAGGCAGTTTGAGAACGTTGACCAGAAAAGGATGAGAGGGAATAGAGGCCACGTTCAGCTGAAAAGAGTTCATCGTCTGCTTCATCGTCATCTGAAAAGTATTGCTGACGTGAAATGTACAAATCCATCTTGTCTTGAGGGGCTTCTTTTGGAGGTGGGAGGTTCAATTCACTGGAGGCCGAGGAGGAGGGCTCTGTGGGTGTGTCCACTTTCGCCTCTGCTGCAAGCGGTTCCTTGATGGCTTCAACAACTGGAGGTGTTTCCTTGGCACTTTCAACCACTGCAGGCAAGTCCACCTTGGCCTCTGTCACAGCAGGAGTGTCCACTTTGGCTTCTGTTGCTGGGGGAATGTCCTTTGCAAGTTCAACGACTGGTGGGGTGTCCTTGACAGGCTCCACTTTGATTTCCGTCACTGCAGGTGTTTCCTCACCATCTTGCACAACAGCAGGCGCCTCCTTGGCAGCTTCAACGACTGGAGGTGTATCCACCTTGATGTCAGTCACTGCAGGTACTACCACCTCAGGTTCAACCGCTACTGGAACATCTGTGACTTGATCAGCAGACACGTCCTTTGTAGGTTCCACTGCCACTTCCACAGTGGGTTCAACAGCAACAACATCCAACTTGGGTTCCACTACTGCAACAAGTGGCTTTGGATCCAATAAATCCACAGATTCTCCCTCCTCTACTGCCAATGGAGCTGTTTTTACCTGTGCTGAGGGTGACGCTGGATCAATGGCCGTTGGAATAGGAAAGTCGTCTGGTCCTTCAGCCATAATCATTGAAGTACGACTAGCCAACTTGTGTTCCACTACCGGTGCTGCTGGTACAATCGCCGTTTCACTAGGTGCGGGTGTTGGTGGTGATGAAGCTGGTTGTGGTGGTGGCAACTCTTCATCCTTCCCAGCCTCCTCCTTGCCCACCAATGGTTCATTTGTTCCAAGTACAACTTGGTCTGTTTTTTCCTCTGTCATCAGTTGAATTCAATCAATTCAACACACAGCTGTGGTAATGCGATGATCGAGGACGAATGCTCGTGGAAAAAAGTAAGGTCGAAATGGGGGGAAGATGCTTTCGCTTCAAGCGAAATGAGGTTTGTAGGCAAAAAAGATGGAAAAGGTGCCTAATGTGGTCAAATTAGAAAAGATTAATTACAAGAAAAGATGTGGTGAAGCCTGTTGATAGCATCCACCCCAACCCCTTTTGACCCTCTTATGGACTTGTAGGTTCTCTCCAGTCTGTTAGGGATGTGACTGTGCCCACTTTTTCTCCCAACTGATAAAAATGGCTGCGCCTCTTCGTCTTCTCGTCACCATCCTCGCCTGCTCCCTCCTCGTCTCCTCTGCCTCCATCACTCAAGATAAACTCTCTCCAAAAGTCAATACCATCTATGAACACATTTTGAAAGAATTAAAGGGCCATGAACATCAATCCCCAACTCCCGCCAATCTGATCCTCACATCTGCTGAATTCAAAGGTCATCTCGCAGAATATGGTGATACTGCAGAGTTCTCCAAGCAAATCTTTTATGACAAGTTGGTCAATGCTCAGCATGAAGTGCTCATGACCACCATGATCTTTACCAAGAACGCTGCTCCAACTCCTCGTGGTGTGGAAGCTGCCTTGTATGAATTGAACCGTCGTGCAGGCATGCGTAAACAAAAAGTACGCTTCTACCTTGCTTATGATGAGTTTGGTACTGCCTTTTTTGAAAAGTCGGTTATTCCATTGCATCGCATCTTCACCACCAGACATGTTGTCAAGAATCCACGCAAGAAAATGGCTTTACCCATGCCTAGCGAACTTCCTTGGATTGATTTCCAAGTCAAGTCTTTCCATCGTCATCTTTTGGGAGCATTGCACTCCAAAATGATCCTTATTGATGGTCGTACTTCCATTCTTGGTTCCAAAAACATGGATGGTGACACGTGCATGGAGTACATGTTTGTGATGGATGGTGCACTTACCGCCTCGCTTCGTGCTGACTTTGAAAGGATTTGGAAGGATCCTGTGCCTCCAGTCACTCATCTTGCCTCCAGTTATCATAGCAACCACGTTCCTGTTTTGGTGGTGTCTCACACTGAAGGAAGACAACTCATTTCTCGTAGCAAGCGTTCTCCTCAAGACCAAGCTTGGCTCAAGGCTATGGATGTGGCTGAAAAACACGTTTACATTCAAACTCCCAACTTTTGTGAGGAAGCCATTGCCAAAAAGGTACTTGAGACTGTCAAGCGTGGTGTGCAAGTTACCATTGTCACTGGTTTCAGACAACAAGACACCAATCAAGCCATGTATGGCTCTTCTGCTGGATCCAATTCAGGTACCATGGAAGACATGTACAAGGATATGAAGAAAAAGATGTACAACATGGCCAACCTCAAATGGTGTTGGTTCATTGGGAAGCGTGCTGGTCCATCTCCCAAACCAACTCAAACTGAATGGAGTCACGTCAAGTTCATGGCTGTGGATGGTGAATTTGCCATCATTGGAAGTGGTAATCAAGACCCTCAAACTTGGTACCATTCCAGAGAAGTCAATGTGTTGATTGACAGTCCTCAAGTAACTGCTCAAATGATGGATGAATTGCTTCGCCCTCAACAGAGTCTCAAGTACTGCTACAATGGTCTTGAAGGTGAAGTCCGTCATAAGTAGAGGATTGCGCAACTGATTTAATTATAGGAATAATTAAAGCAGCATTCCTTGAAACATGACCATCTTAATTAGACTGCATTTATGCTGACCATCTTGATAGAATGTCTTCTTTAGATAACATGATACCGTGCCTTAAAGTGACTTTGGTTTGTCACTATGCAACCTCTACTTCACAACAGAAGCAAAGATGGGGTCTCAAGCAATGTAACACCATTGGAGACTCTGGAATCGTGATGTGAATGCTGCAAGGAACATAAGAGCAGTGTTTGTTCATATGAATTTACACAATGGTGAACGCCCTCCTCGTTTCAGACCGCAGGCACAGCAAGCCCAGTGAGTGTAGTTGTTTCCGTGTACGTGGGCTCGCCAGAATCCACAGCTAGCTGACTGATCGGTGCCAGGGTAGAAAGTGCAAACTTTTTAGATAACGTTGTCCAATCCAGGTTATCCTTTTGCGATTTTTTTTACTTTCATCCACCACCACCACCAGATCAAAGTTGGGATAACACGTGTCCACCTCCATCCACCTTCATCTTTTTCATCTCAGCGTTCTCTTTTCGCATCACCATGTTTTGGAGATTTGGCTTTTCCAACACATCTCCAATTGACACGATCCTTGAAAAAGAATCGTTTACACTTGAAGAATTATTGGATGAAGAAGAATTGCTTCCAGAATGCAAGGCACACAATTCCAAATTGATTGATTAGTAATCCTCCATCACCTCCACCCTTCATCACACCATTCTTAGTTTGAGCCGCAAGGAAACTTTGGAACGCCTTCTTCATCTGGCCAACACTCCCTCCACCGACCTTCAAGAAGGTCAAACTCGTTACCCTTATATCGCATGTGAAATCTTATCCTGTGAAGTCTGGCCAATCGTGGAAACGTGCTGCGATGACATTCATCTCCTCACGACTTCCTGGGAGTTCCTTGAACAATCCACCCTCACTTCCCCTTTGAATGCAGAGTATTTTAGCAAGATCTGGGGCGTGTTCCTTCAGAAAAAGACTCGTGAAGTCATTGCATTCCTCAAGGAACGCGAGCAAACCGTGCTAAAGGCCAATGTGGGTGGTGGTGTGGTGAAATTGTTCTTGAAGCACATGGAAACCAATGCCATTATGGACTTGTTGCTCAAGCTGATTAGTTTGGAAGAGTTGCCTGATGGTCATGGTGTGGTGGATTGGTTGAATGATCAAGGGTTGATGGCTGAATTGGTGGAATGTATGCATCCCAGTTTGGATCCTGATACGCATGCAACTGCTGCTCAAGTATTGTTGGATATCATCACGATTTCCCAAAGTAGCAATCCTGATCAACCTACCATTGGCACTAATACTCTTATTCGTGAATTGAAGGGAGAAGTGCTCGTATCCAGATTGGTGGATTACATGTTGGACAAGGAAGCACCAAATAGCACGTCAACTTTGGTGAATGGTGTGGCTATTTTCATAGAGCTGATTCGTCGTAATTACAGTGAAATTGAAGATGAAACAAGTGAATTGGCGCATCAACATGTGGATTTGTCCGATTTGATTAGGGTTTTGTCTCGTAGATTACCAGAGTTTCAAAAGCTGTTGCTCAAGCCAAAGAGCATTACAGAGGAAGTGGAAACCACGATTGGCAAGTACCTTCCACTTGGGTTTGAACGTTTGCGTGTGTGTGAATTGTTTGCAGAATTGCTGCATTTGAGTAACATGCCTCTATTGAATGCCATTCCAGCAGAGTTTTATGATGAAGAAGAGGATACGGGATCTGGTGCTACGTTGACGGAGAACATGCAGATTCCTCCGGCATCAAGGGATCCATTTGAGGAGGAACAAGTAGATTCAAAGGTGGCAAAGGCAATTGGGGAAGCACCAACAAGTGTCAAGGAAATGATGGTAGTGACTGCTGCACCTGTGAATGTAGAGTCTCCCACTGCTGTGTTGAGCACCATCCTTGAAGGTAAGGCTATGGGAACAGCTGATGTTGTGATGGCAAGTGGGTCACAAAAGGCTGCAATGGCTGACGATCGTGGGAAACAAGTGGAACAAGATGTGGTGCTCAAGGAACAGTTCCTGGACTCACCTGTTCATCCTGCCATCGTTGCTCATGCACCCTTAATGACATGGATGCGTGGCGTATCTGCAGGAGATGCTCTCAAACTCTCCTTTATTGAGAATGGTATCCTCTCCACCTGCTTGGATTTATTCTTCCATTATCCCTGGAACAACTTTTTACATACGGTTGTCTATGACATGGTTCATCAAGTCTTGAACCTTCCCTTGGAATTGGGCTGTAATCATCAATTGATCGTTTCCTTGTTCAAAGATGCCAAGATCACGCGTCGCATTACACAAGCTCAACGTGCCAGTGATTACTACACGGAACAACCTAAAGGAGTGCGTCTTGGCTACATGGGCCATTTGACCTTTATAGCGGATCAAGTGGTACGTTTGATAGAACGCTCTGGAACGGAACTTGCTGATGAAATTGGTTCTTTTGTTTATGTTGATGATTGGCATTACTATGTGTCTCGTACGCTTCAAGAAACTAAAGACAAGGATCGGCAAGCCTTGGGAGGTTCCCGACCGAATCAACTTGGTTCCAACATCCTTGAAAGTGAAGAAGAAGAGGATGAAGAACATGCCAACATGGATGGTGATGTTGCAAGTGACCAGTTTGCCCGTTACCTTTGTCAACAAATCACTGGTGACCTTCCAGAAAAGTTTGGATCATCCGATGACGATGAGGAAGAGATTAGTTGGAGTGAATTGGACAAGGAAATGGATTTCAGTATTCGAGGACCATTTGCAAGTGTTAACAATTTAGATGATGCTACAAAAACGACAACTGCTACCAGTAGTAATCCTGTTCGATTGGATATTGAAGATAGTGATGAAGAAGATCAGTTTGAACAATTAGCACAGAGCAAGACCAGTATTGCTGCTGCTGTTACGTGGTCTGAATCACTTGATCAAGTGCCCTTGACACCAACTGTGGGAACCATTCAACATTTAGAAGATGACGAGGATGATGATGACGATGATACATTTTTTGCAACAAATCGATCATGGGAAGCACGACTAGGGGAGGAGGAGAAGGATAAACAAAAGGATGCTTAATAAGAGGGGAGTGAGTGAGTGAAGAATGGGGGAAATATATTATCAATCAGCATTTCTTTTCTTCAGTGTTTGCTGTGATGGTGGTCTCTTGCTTGATGGTTGTAGTTTGACTAACGGTAGCAGAGGTTTCAGTTGCAGATGCAGATGCTACTTCAATGGTTGCACTGGTGGCTGTGGTGGCACTACCAACAGAAGCAATACCACTGTCAATGGAGTCGGGAAGGCTTTTGTCTGGGAGGGTAACGGGCTTACCAGTGACCACCTTTTCTTCACTTGGCAATGGTGGAAGGACTTTGTCTTGCTTGGGGGTAGGTTTAGGGGCAACTGGTGGTTTGGTTTCAGTGGTTGGCTTGGCAGAAGCAGGTGTAGCAGGGGCACCTTCCACAGGCTTGGTCTCTGGCTTGGTTTCAGTTGACGCAGTAGTAGCTGGTGGTTTAGTCACAGCAACTGGTATGGCTTGAGCAAGCACAGGTACGACAGGTGGCTTGGACTCAACAGATGCAGGGGCACATTCAGCTGGCTTGACCTCAGCAGGAGCAGATACAGGTGGAGTAGAGACTGGAAGATTGGTGTCTGGGGTAGTGACTGGCTTGACAGAAACCTTGGCGTCTGTTGCTGCAACAGCAACTGGAGCACTGGCTGGTGGAGGCGTTTCTCCCTTGATGTAGCTCTTGAGACCTTGGAACACACGCTTGGCCTTGTTGGGTGCATTCTCCATAGAATTCTTCCAATCTTCAGTCTTTCTGTTCTTCAAACTCAAGCCTTGACGACGAATGTGCTCCATTTCTTCCTCAGTAACCTTGGCTGTGGCATACTTGTTTTCTTCACCTTCTCTCCACACTTGGTTCTTATTCAAATCCAAATGCTCAAGTTCAAGTGGTTGTTCAAACACACGCCATCTGCTTGGATCCAATCCAGAAAAGGCAGTTTGGTAGCGAGCAGCAGTATTGAGATCCTTGAGGATTTCAGCAGCACCGTGAACTTCACGAATAAAGATACCAACAATGCTTTCTGGCCATTTGGTAGGATCAGCACTTTCAGCTTGAATATCGCGAACGACTTGAGCATATGCTTCAGGATCTTTTTGTCCACTATCACCAAACAAGAGGAATTTGCGACCGGGGAACTCCTTGATGATGGCCTTGGTACCAGATGCTTTGTATTCCTGCAAGTCAGGTTTCAAGGACTTGAGATCCCTGAAACTGAAATTGGCGACTTGAACCAGGCAAGGTGGAAAGGCAGATGTTGAGAAAAAAGCATCCAATGAAGGAAGGATGGCATAAGGAGAGGCTGATAAAAAGTGAGTAGCGAAATCCTGAGAGGTTTCTTTGGTGATCCTTGTAGCAAGACGTTCATACAAAATATCCATGTCAGGGATGGGATGATAGTTCTTGATGAAGGCTCTCTTGAGCATTTCCTTGAATTCAAGTACACGAGTATCCTTGACCGTGTCATCCACATCAGAAATGATGCTGAGACCACTGTAACCAAGAACTTGACCACGACCATGACCAATACCTTCCTTGTCATCTTCATCTGTACCAGCTGGCATATGAATTTCAAAACTAAAGGCATCTCCTGGCTTCAATCCTGGTAATTCTGTATCGAATTCCAAGTCATAATGACCATCATGATCCGTAACTTCGTTCTTGAGCTCAATTTCCTTGGTTTTATCACCTGGGAGTTTAAGTATCACTTTTGTGATGGCTCTAGCACGCACGCTGCTACCAAAGAACCACGTCAATCGGTCATTCACTTGCTTTTGGCGCACCTTCTCTTCTTCCTCGGATAGTTTTTCATCATCATCCAATTTACCCAATAGGAGGGATGCACCTTTGTGTAGGAGACCAGGAGAAGCGTGGGAACGGAGCAAAGCAACACCATGGATACGAATATTGTATACACCTTCACCTGGAGCAATTTGGCGAGCCCAGAGCGGATAATTGATGAATTCTGGCACACCCTTCTTGGCTTGGATCTCGGCAAAGTCAGCATCGTCTTCATCCGATGAGGAAGAGGAAGTATCATCAGCTGCAAGAGCATCTAGTGCTGCGGATGGGGGTGGAGTGGGCTTTGCAACCTCACCAGTTGAACGGCTCGTGCTTTGATTCTCTTCACCAATGAGTCTGCTGGAGGCTGAGCGCTTCACCTTTTGGAAAAAGTGTTTCAATTCCTTTGGCATGACGATGGGTTTTGAAGTACAGAATTCGGGTGGAAATGGAGAATGTCTTGCTAATTAAAACACGGTTGAGTGTGGGAAAAAAAGTGATGTGGGGGATGTGTGAGAGAGAGAGGAACAGGCACCAAACGCAGTCCGTGCCAAGCCTTCACTCCCCATCACATTTGCATCGCTTTGCCCCTTTGTTTCCAAATGGATTCCATGTTCCCTAGCACACCACCACTTCCTACAGTGGATACAAATCAAGTGAATAGCATTCAGTTGGAGTCACCTTTGCTTCAACCATATTCGTTACCAGGTTCAACGCGAGATTCTCGACCACCCACTCCTCCCACTGTTACAAATGATCCTCCTTCCTCCATGTTCCATTCCATTGGTACAGCTACCTTACAGCCTCAATTAATTACGACCACTGTAACCACCACCACTACAAAGTCTACTTCATCTACAGCCGGTTTTGCCCCAATCGTATTTAAACCTCCACCCGTTCCACTTCATTTGAGGAACAAAAAGCACTATCCCTTGGCACAGGTGGAAACTCCTCCCATTTTGAAAAAGTTGAATATTGAACTGTCCACGTCATCCAGTTCCCTTGGTATTTCTGGTGGTGATCGTGCCATAGAAAGCCGCTCTGTGCTCCAGGTAATTTCTCCGTTATTGTATCTCCATTTTAACCGCATGTAGCTCGTGGAAGCCAACAACAGTTCATTGTCTGATCATTTTGAACAGGAAACAGCATATGATGCCTTGACGCCTTCCAAGAAACGCAAACCTGGTCAATTGTCCCCTTTTCCACTTCAAAAACGTCGTCATCTTTCCCTAAGTGACATCCCTGAGCTTGCGAACAATTCTCCACTGGTTGAGCCTCCCATCATTACGACTCCCATCACCAACGCCAAGCACCTTGATCCTTATCCAAACACATCCTCTGCAACATTTTCCATGATTCCCAAACCCATTCCACCACCACCCACCACTCCATTAGAACCTTCACGACTGGTGAATCAAGACTCTGAAGGAAATGATGCTCAGCCACAGCAAGTCATCATACCTTCCTTATCACAACCTCAAGTCAGCATGTCCATCCATGACCTCAGTCGATTGGCTCAATCCTACGACGCTTCTCCACCAGCCATTCAAACCTACCTGTTGTTTCAATTGATGAAACGCAGTGCCCGTTCAACCTTGCAATATTTGACCATGATGACTTTGGATCGTATTCATGTTGATTTTCTCACTGAATTACCCAATGAACTTGCGGCAAATGTGCTTAAATTCCTAGATGCAAAGTCTCTTTGTCGTGCTGCTCAAGTCAACAAAACATGGCGAGAAATCTCTGACAAGAGTTCCAAAGTGTGGTATGACCGCATCATTCAAGATGGCCTTAGTGATGCAGGGGAAATGAACAAGAATCCTTTGCCTGTATGGGAAACACCGGATTATTGGGGTCATCGTGGGCAAGCACCTCAAGAAACGGATTCGTATCATCATCATCATCATCATCATCAAGAACAGCAACCTTCTCCTCCTCCTCCACCCCCTGCGCACTTTTTCCATCCTATACACGATCACATTCACCATCCACCACATCAACCTCATTTGAACACTGGTTTTACCCTACCATTGGCTGGCATTCCGCCTCATCATATAGTACCATCCGCCTTTCCTCATCATCATGTTGGTATGCACCAATACCCCATAATCAATGGACCTTTACCAGATGATCACGAAGAGGATATTGATGCGTACCGCTCTCAAGAACACGTACCAAACGATCCCTTGCCTAATTACGCCAACCATCCTTACAAATTTCGTTACAAGAAATTATGGTTATTAGAAAGGTCATGGCGCAAGGGTAATTGCCGTCGTCTTACCTTTGCTGCAAGTGCAGGCAGAGTAGTGACATGCTTGTATTTGTCTGGTGATCGCATTGTTAGTGGAAGCGATGATGCCACCATTGTCGTTTGGGATGCACGCAATGGCCAGTGCATTAGACGCTTATATGGTCATGAAGGCGGGATTTGGGCATTGGAAGTGTTTGGAGACACGATTGTTACTGGTAGTACGGATCGAAGTGTGCGTGTTTGGGATGCTAATTCAGGAAGATGCACACATATCTTTTGGGGTCATGGCAGCACTGTTCGCAGCATGAAAGTCATGTTACCCAAACTGCAATCGGATGGACGACGGGTTCCAGAGTTCCCAGTTATTGTCACAGGTGGACGTGACCACACTGTTCGCATCTGGCGTCTTCCTAACCCCAACCACGATCAACCATTCATTCAGTCACCCAGTTCCACAGACAATGGGCCATACTGGCTTTACACCTTTACAGGCCATGCTGGAAGCATTCGTGCAGTGGATGGATGGGGAAAGTATGTCGTCAGTGCAAGTTACGATCATACCATTGGTGTTTGGGACATCACCACTGGTCAAAGGCGCCACATCCTCATTGGTCATACTCAAAAGGTTTACAGCGTCAGTATTGAAGAAGGTGGTAGACGATGCGCCAGTGGAGGCATGGACAACACTGTACGACTGTGGAATTTAGAGGATGGAACAAGTTTAAACTTTTTTGAAGGACATTCCTCATTAGTTGGCCTCTTGCAACTCACTCCCAAGCAAATCATCTCAGCCGCAGCTGACTCAACCCTTCGTATATGGGATCCCAATTCAGGTGAACCCATCACAGTGCTCTTGGGACACTTGGGTGCCATCACCTGCTTCCATGCCAAGTATGGTCGTCTTGTCAGTGGAAGTGATGGAGCATTGAAACTCTGGGACCTTCCTTATGGAAAGTTTTATCCTCCAGCAAATAGTGAACGATTCATTTCAGGACTTGGAGTGATCAAGGATGGATTTGTACGTAACTTGTTGGAACGTATCAATGGTGTTTGGCAAATCAAATTTGATCGGTCCAAATGTGTAGCTGTTGTTCAAAGGGATAACACTACTTGGTTTGAGATTATGGACTTTAGCCCCTTTGAGCATTAGTCTAGTGATACTTTTATTACTCGTTTCAATAATATACTTTCATTTTTGTTTTGAAAGATTTCAGATTATTATCAAATGGATACTATAACCAGTAACTATCTATGGAAATTAGGGTATCAGAAGATAGTTTTTATAGTAGAGATGTCAAGTAAGATGGATGCATTATATATGATTAGAAAGCTGAAATTTAGAGCTATAAGACTTGCCTATTCAGAAAAGGTCAAAAGGTTTTGAATAAAAATATAGAGTGAATAGCACTTTAGTGTCTAAATTTTTGTTTATACTTTTAGTTACTAGTGACCCTCATATCCATGCGACCATTTGAGGTCGGCAAGAGGTCGTTCTGGGGGTTTCCAGGGGCGTAGAATCCGAATCCGCCCTCATAATCAGTGTGCAACGGCACCAGGAGGCGTGAAAGAGGGTAGTTGCATGATTTCTAGCACTAGTTTAGCCTTTAGTAGCCTGTATGTACACTCAAAGGCCTTGGTGGCCATAACCACTATCACTAGGTTGTAGATCACCCTCTTTATCCTCAGTGCACGCACTCCCAGGCATAACTTGTAGTTGGATTTTGTGCAATAAATTTTCAAAGTTTCTTTACTAATCATTTTCACTCTACTTTTACTCACTTACTTTCTTGCACTCTTCTGGGGTACACTTATCACTCGTCCCTAAGGAGTAGTAATATATTGTTTATTATTTCACACTCTCTTTACTCTCTTATCTTTTCTTTTATTATACTCTTACTCTTAAGTAATAGCTTTATACTAGAAAGATTGACTAATATATGCTTTTGCTTTATTAAAAAGGTAAGACTATGCCTATGCTACACTGATATGGAATAGTGTAGAAGTATAGTGTAAGTTAGTATGTCTCTAAGTGACTTGCCATACCTGTGAGCTAGATACCTTCAATTACTACAATGATTGTCCTTCAATAAATATCCACGTCTGCTCATTGTTGCCTTCACCTTTCCATATCTGCTATGTAGCCTCTGAATCCCTCATCCTTTTCCCCTCAAGATGCGAGCCAGACAAACAAATTAAAACTTTTCATCATGAAATCCATTTTTCTAATTGCCTGCATCACGGCTTGTGCAGCAGCCACCGTTCCCTTAACCGCCGATTCCGCTAACGATTACGTCAAGACTTACATTGCATCACGCGTGGGTAAAAACAAAATCCCAGGTCAATCCTTCCACTTTGCCATCTTTTTTTGAATTTGATTAGGTGCTGCTGTGAGTATCGTCCAAGGTGACAAAATCCTCCTGAAATCAGGTCATGGTGTACGTGTTGTGGGCACCAAGGAAACAATCGATGCTGACAAGACACTCTTCCGCGTTGGTTCACTTTCCAAACTCCTCACAACAATTGGCGTACTCCAACAACTCCAGCGTGAGCGTATCTCAAGCCTCAGTGACATGGTTGAGCAGTACATTCCTCCTGCACACAAGTTTGAATTCATTGATGAGAATGAATTCGAGACTCCCATCACCATTGAAGATTTACTCATGCATACAGCTGGAGTGGAAGACAGAGTCTATGGTCTCCTTTCACCCAGCCCTCGAATGACGCCTCAACAACACTTGAACCAATTAAAGCCGTTCCCTCAACGCGTTCGTCCAACTAAAAAGGTCATTCACGAATCCCATCATGGTTATGGATTGCTTGGACATTTGATTTCCACCTTGTCTAAATCAGATTTTGATGAGTACATGCGCAAAAATATCCTTGAACCCATGGGCATGACTTGCACCACATTTGACGTGTTTACCAAAAGAGACAAGACATTGGAGAGCAACCTGGTCACTTTTGGTCACGATTATGACAAAGAAAATGGTAAAGTATCAGTTTCCAAGCCATTCTACGTCACTATTCCTGCCGCAGGTTCCATGTCAACGACTGCAGCAGACATGGCAAGGTTCATGCAATGGCAATTGAATCCTGACAACTTCGCTCATGTACTTGATCCTGAATGGATTTACAAAATGCAGCAACATCACTTTTCCACTCACCCAATGCAGCACATGGGCACGGCTCTTGGGTGGTTTGATCGTCAATTTGCTGATGGTTCACGCATTCTCATTAGTAGTGGTGCAGTCATTGGTCATGTGTCCTTGTGTGTCCTGCTCCCAAAGATCAAAGCTGGTTTGTTTGTGGCCTTCAATGCCATGGACACGGATGCACTTGACCATGCTCTCAACGGTTTCCTCGATATGTTCTATGAGCCTTCTCAAGTGCCTTTCCTTCCTCTTCCCTCTTATGATCTCAATGACCAAGAAGCACGTTTCAAGAGGATCATTGGTCGCTATAGTTTATTGCGTGGTGCAGAATCTTCCTTTGAACGCATCTTTTCAGGCTTGGTCTACGTGGATGTTGGTGTTCACCAAGATCATCCTGGTCACTTGGAGTTGAATTACACTTTGCCTGCCTTTTTACGCGTCGATTCTATTCCATCCAATCAACTCATCAAGGAAGTCGCTCCCTACGTGTTCCAAATCACTACACCAACCAAGCAGCACATGGATCCCATTGTATTCCGTCCAGATTTCTATCAAGAAGCAGCCTCTGATCCAGAATCCGATCCCATTAGATTCATGCAAGCTGAACATGCTTCCTTGCCCATTTTATTCCGCAAAATCGAATTCTTTGATCATTGGGAATTCAACCTTCAACTCCTTGGCCTTGTTGCTGTTGTCACCTCTTTAGATCTCTTTCATCGCTTTTACATTAGTTGCTGTGGTGGAGGTCGTCCTAAACGCATGGATTATCGTTTGGATGCATGGGTCCTCATCTGCACCGTTCTTCCCATTGGTACTGTCATTCTCATTGGCAGTTCAATCGCCATTTATGGTTTAGAAATCATTGGATTACCGCGTCTTCCCTTCCCTGTTCGTATGGCCCTTGGCATCCCCCTTGCTCAGCAACTTGCCACCCTTGCATTGGCCACGCAAATCCAATACTCACACACTCAATTCTCCATGCGATGGTGGTGGGCTGTTGTGGTTGTGACTGCAAGTACAGCTTGGTGTTGGATGGCATGGTGGTGGGCCATTGATTTCAGATACGTTTGATCATGTTTATTAAGCAGTTTGGCCAGGCACCAATACAAGTTTTCCTTCATCCACAGTTACACGAACCTGTTGGTTATCATGTACTTTGTTTTCAATCAACTGTTTTGCCAGTGGATTCAACAAGTCCTTTTGAATGACTCTGTTCAGAGGTCGTGCCCCATAAATCGGGTCATAACCTGCATGAGCAAAATACTCCTTTGCACCATCATCCACCTGTAAAAAGATGCGTCGATCTTGTACTCGATCCTGAACTTCCTTCAACCTAATATCCACAATTTGGCGCAATGACTCTTTGGATAGTCGGTTAAACACAACCATATCGTCAATGCGGTTGATGAATTCAGGTGGGAAATGTCTTTCAACTGCATGCATGACTGTGTGTTTGGCTTCACTAGTTGGTACATCTCCCATAGACACAAATGCATTTGCACCAAGATTGGACGTCATGACAATAATGGTGTTTCTAAAGTCAATCTTGCGACCTTGACTATCAGTCAGGTGACCTTCATCAAGGATTTGCAAGAGCAAGTTGGAAACATCCTTGTGTGCCTTTTCAATTTCATCCAATAGGACAATGGCGTAAGGTTTGCGTCGGACTGCTTCTGTCAATTCACCACCTTCCTCATAGCCAACGTAACCTGGAGGTGCACCAACCAGGCGTGAGACTGAGAAACGTTCCATGTACTCACTCATATCAATACGAATGATGGCTTGTTCAGTGTCAAAGAGAAGGTTTGCAAGTGCTTTGGTCAATTCTGTTTTACCGACTCCTGTGGGACCAAGAAAGATAAAGGAAGCAATGGGACGATGTGGGCTGCTGAGTCCAGAACGACTGAGGCGTACGGCATCCGAGATTGCTTTGATAGCTTCACTTTGACCAACAACACGCTTTTCAAGTTGTGATTCCATATCCAACAACTTTTCACGTTCTCCTTGAAGTAAGGATTGTACGGGAATACCAGTGGTGCGTGAAATGACTTGCGAAATGTCATCCGAAGTAACACGTTCATGCAACAAAATGGGTTTGCCTTGTTCTGTTTCGTAACCTTCAGATGGAAGTTGTTTTTCCAATTGTGGAATGACACCGTACTGCAGCTCTGATGCACGTGAAAAGTTGCCACTTCGCTGCACGTTTTCCAAATCAATACGAGCTCGTTCCAGTTGTTCTTTGAGAGATTTGATTTCTTCCAATTTGGCCTTTTCTTCCCTCCAAATCTCCGTCAAACGACTGTTCTCTTGCTTCTTTTCTTTCAATTCATCTTCCAACTTGCGCCTTCGTTCCAAGGATGCCACATCCTTTTCCTTCTTGAGTGACTCCAATTCAATTTGAATGGTCATGATGGAGCGATCCAATTGTTCAATCAAATCAGGTTTGCTTTCTTGCTGAAGACGCAATTTTGAGCACGCTTCATCCACCAGATCAATGGCTTTGTCAGGAAGGAAACGGTTGGTAATGTAGCGATGGGATTGAGTGGCTGCAGTGACCAAAGCACCATCAGAGATACTGACACCATGATGGATTTCATAGCGTTCCTTCAAGCCACGTAAGATGGAAATTGTATCGTGGACTGTTGGTTCTTCAACCATGACTGACTGAAATCGACGTGCTAATGCAGGATCCTTTTCAATGTATTTGCGGTATTCGTCAGTGGTAGTGGCACCACAACAACGCAATGTTCCGCGTGCCAAGGCTGGTTTAAGCATGTTGGAGGCATCCATAGCACCTCCGCTCTTTCCAAGGCCCATCAAAGTGTGCAATTCATCAATGAATAGAATCACTTTGCCCTCGGAAGCTTCTACATCTCGTAAAACTGCTTTGAGTCGATCTTCAAATTCACCCCTAGAGATTTTTTGTCAAGTGAATTGAATGGAGTGAACATACATGTACTTTGCACCAGCAATCAATGAGCCTAAATCCAAAGCAATCAGCTTCTTTTCCTTGACTGAATCAGGAACTTCTTTGTTGACAATTCTCTGAGCCAAGCCTTCAATGATTGCTGTCTTGCCTACACTAGGAACATGTCATACAAACCACGCGAACTAGTGGGTTACCCAGCTTCTCCAATCAAGACGGGATTGTTCTTGATACGCCTTGATAACCTACAAACTGTTTGCATTGAACAATGGTCGCATCTTGCACTTGAATTGTGCGTTTGATCACTTCATCCCTTCCAATTACAGGATCCAGTTTACCTTGAGCTGCTCTCTCTGTCAAATCAATGCCCTACACATCCATCAACCCTGATCAACCTGGCAATCATGCATATTGTTTGAGTGCTTCTCCTGCTTGCAAAGGCTGTTCTAATCGTATTCCACCACCTATCCCAAATGAACTTTAAACCCTCCTATCAATTACCATTGGCATAAAATCGTCGACTGTGCCTTGCAATTCCAAATGGAATATGATGGAATCTTTTGAGATGTGAAAACATTGGCCTCGGACTTCATTTCATCCTCATGTCTGCCAAGTATGCCACAACAGCTGTTTACCATTTTCCACTCATCCATTTAGAAAGCGATCCAGCACCTCTGCAAAAGCCACCGCAGGAACTACATCCTTTTCCTTTGGGGCACCTGCTGCCGCCACCACCACACCATCGTTTTCATTTGGCGCATCTGCCACCACTGCAGCACCAACAACCACAACACCAGCAACCACCACTGCCACCGGTCTTTTTGGTGCATCACAAACTCAAGCACCTGCCGACTTGAAAGGTGACACTAAATACGATGATTTATCACCAGACATGAAGAAACAGTTGGATCAATTCGAGTAAATACCCTCACCTCACCATCTGACGCGTCCTAGTCAACTCATCAAGACTCAAATGAACGCCAGTTCCAGCTTAAAACACAGCAACTACACTTTTCTTGATCCTACCAAAATTGCAGATATCCAAACCAAGAAACAATCCCTCCTTTCTCAAATGGATGAATTGAAGACCGTTCTTCAAGCCTCCTCACGCGATTCACGCGTCCTTGCTGACCGTGTCTCTCGCTCACTTCAATGGCTTGAACGTGCTCTCCGTGCCATCCAATTACTCAAATTCCAAAAGATGAATCATGCAGAACAACAAAAGATTATTGAAGAACGCCGGTCCCTTGGTCTTCCTGAAATGGAATACCTTCGTGATGAATGGCTTATTCATGACTATTTTACAGATTTGGTAACGAATGGAAAGAGTTTAGTTGGTCAGTTGCAAACAGATATTCAAGAATTGTACAAGGCATTGCAATCTGCTACAAGTGAAACTGGATCGAACCCTGAAGCCATTGAAGATGCAATTAGGTATCAGCATCGTTATTTAATGGATGTGACTGCACGTGTCATGTTGTTGGAAGAGAGGGTTGATGGGGTGAAGCAAATGTTTGTGGAGAGTAGAAAGAGAACATTTGGGACGGGAAGTAATGTGTTTGAGTATGCTACTTCACGTATCAAATTGGATGAAGAAAGTAGCAAATTGGAGTTGACTGGCGCTAGTTTAAGGCAAATGGCGTCGTCAACGCTTGTGGTGGCACCAACTCAGCCACTTGGTCAATCTACTGCAGGGTCAAGTTTATTCCAGTCTGGCACCACTGGAAGACTGTTTGGGAGCACGCAGCAGCCTGCCACTGGAGGTGGATTGTTTGGAAGCACACAGCCAGCTGCTGGAGCCACCACGGGTGGATTGTTTGGGGCAAAACCTGCTGCAACGACTACTGGTGGAGGATTGTTTGGAGGTGCACAGCAACCAGCTAAACCTGCCACTACTGGATTCAGTTTTGGGGCCACAGCACCAGCCACAACAGCGCAACCAACTACAGGAGGATTCAACTTTGGCACTACTACGCCAGCCACAGGAGCAACACAACCAGCTGCTACAGCTGGATTCAATTTCGGTGCAACTAACCCTGCTCAACCTGCCACAGGAGGATTCAACTTTGGTGCTACTGCACCAGCATCACAGCCAACCACAGGTGGATTCAACTTTGGCACAACAACGCCTGCTGCAGGCACAAGCTTTTCCTTTGGCAAGAAATAAACTTGGGCACCATCATATCACACAGAAATTTTTGTCCCGACAATTCCTGCATGTCCAGCAGTATCCTTCCCGAACGTCAACGCAATGAACTGTAATCACCCACTCGTCCCCTCCCATTTAATCCTCCATTAGCCAATTCGCCATCTTGGATTTCTTATCCAATATGGGCTACACAGAATCCTTTGATGCTCTCAAACGAGAAACCAACAATCCCGATTTCACCCCTGACCCAAAGTCCAAATACAATGGCCTATTGGAAAAGAAATGGACCTCGGTCATTCGATTGCAGAAAAAGGTGCTCATCATCCCTCCCTCTCGATTAAACCCTCATTCCACCCATTAGATTATGGAATTGGAGAATCGTGCCACGCAACTACAACAAGAACTGTCCCTAGCACCCATACGCAAGACATCTAATTCAGGAGATTGGATACCCAGAGGACCAGAAAGGTACTCATTGACTGGCCATCGTTCTCCAGTGACACGTCTCACTTTCCATCCAGTATTCTCTGTGTTGGCAACTGCTTCAGAGGATCAAACCATCAAGATTTGGGACTTTGAGACGGGTGAATTTGAAAGGACCTTGAAGGGACATACCAAGGCTGTGCAGGATATCAATTTTGATGCAAAAGGAAACTACCTTGGCATGTATATGCACCATGTATGCGTCTAATTCAACTAGTATCGTGCTCCTCTGATTTGACTATCAAAATATGGGACCAAGTGAACGATTACAAGTGTATCAAAACACTTTATGGGCACGACCATAGTGTATCCTGTGTCTTGTTTATGCCATCTGGTGACAAGATCGTCTCTGCGTCCCGTGACAAGACCATCAAAGTGTGGGAATTGGATACGGGTTATTGTGTCAAGACGTTTGTGGGTCATTCCGAGTGGGTACGTGCATTGAATGTCACGGAAGATGGTCGCATGTTGGTAAGTGGAAGTAATGATCAAACAGTTCGTGTATGGGATTTCGCCACAGGTGAATGTAAACAAGAATTACGTGGACATGAGCATGTGGTGGAATGCGTCTCATTTGCACCTGTTGCAGCTTACGAATCAATTCGTGAATTGGTGGGCATTGATGCAGCCACAGCCAAGAAACAAAAGGATGCTGCCACTGCACCTGGTTTGTATTGCATTTCAGGTTCTCGTGACAAAACGCTCAAACTCTGGGATGCATCCTCTGGTCAATTGCTTCACTCTTTTGGTGGGCATGATAATTGGGTACGCGGAGTTGTGTTTCATCCGAATGGACGTTATTTGCTCACTGCAAGTGATGATAAGACTATGAAGATATGGGATTTGAAGACTGGACGATGCACCAAAACACTTGACGCACATTCTCACTTTTGCACAACAATTGCATTTTGCAAACATGCTCCTGTGGTAGCCACTGGAAGTGTGGATCAGATTGTCAAAGTATGGGAATGTAAATAAGAGGTGCACAAGGCTTTTTTTTTAAAAAAAATGGAAGGATTTGTTTACAATTGGTTCTTGCGCCAATAGTCAGCCATACGATGCATGGTATCACGAGCAGCCTTACTTTCCACATCATTCCTCACATCCAACCAAAATTTCGTATCTCTAGTGATGAGGTTGAGGTATGCACGTGGTAGTAATTTGAGTTGTTGTGCCGTCAACGCATGAGGAACTAAATTACCTGTCCATCCAAGTGTAAACAAAGTCACACGTGTATCAAATGTCACCAATGCCCTCTTTTCCACTTGAATGGAAGCCACGTACGGACGTGTCAATCCATGAAGGAAGCCTGTGGTCAGGATACTTGCTACAGAAGCACCAGCCAGTGAAAATGCTTGTACTTGGTCCATGGCTTCAGGAACTGCATACAAAAGTACTGGTGAAGCAATGCTCATGAACACGGCGTTTCCTATTGAGAATCTCTTTAATCCACGAATGAATCGTGTGGCTGGTCCAATGTGAACAAGTACGTCACGCATCTCTTTAAAGAAGGAAAAAGATGGCAACCATTGACATTCCATTGAAATCTCAGGATGAAGTCATTTCCATTGAACCCAATGATTTACAGACTATTACAGCCAAGGAGATTGCAGAGATTTTGGATAATGAACACGTTGCTTTGCCTTTCTACTTGAGAATTGCGGTATTGCTCAAGATTTAATCAGTTTGATTCATCTAGTTGGAATTCTACTCCAGGAAACGTCCTGATCAAGCTGGGATTTTGTTGGATAAGGGCATACGAGCCAGTAAGTCACGCGCGTAGTGTTCCCCTCATGCCTGTTGTAGAACACATACCAGGACGGGATGCATCCAAAGTCCCACTTTACGTCCTGCTCGCCTTTATCAATAGTAAACACGCGGTTGAACTCATTAAAGAAGCCAATAATATCAATGCAAATGATTCCCTTGGATTACTGGCAAGGGCAACACTTCAACTGTCTCAGAATGACCTGGTGGATGCACAACGTAGTTTTACAAAGTTATTTGGCGTGATTGCAATGCCGCATTATCCAGATGCTCCATTGAATGACGTACAGTATGCTGCCTTGTTTGGTCGTGCACGTTTGTGGTATTTGCAAGGGGATTATCTCAAGGCTCAGAATGCATTTGTTCGATTACTCAAGGTCAGGCCACATCAAGTGAAGCCTGATCCTCGCATCGGTATCGCATTGTGCTCTGAAAAGCAAGGCAAGAAGGAATTGGCCATCAAATGGATGAAGCGTGCAGTAGAACTCAATCCTGAAAACGGTGAAATTCAAGCAATTTTAGCACTTTTATCATTGAATGCCTTCAAGGAAGGTAAAAACAAGGACATAAGCATGGTTTCAGAAGCTCGCAAGCTGTTGGGTAAAGCTTACAAGTTGGACAAGGATTCACCTGCAGTGAGTATTGGACTGTCTGATCAATTCTTTTATCAAGACAAACTGGAACAAGTCATGACATTGTGCCTCAACAAGACTGAAAAGGGTGAAACTGAACGTGAAAAGGCAGAAGCTCATTACCAACTTGCACGAGCCTACCACAAGAAAAGTGATTATCCAGAAGCCTTTATCCATTACCGTCGTACCCTTTCACTTTGGCCTGAACATCATGCAGCACAATTCGGGTTGGGACAAATGCACATTCAACGTCAAGAGTATCCCTTGGCCATTGGAGCGTTCGAAAAGCTCATCAAAGTCAATCCTGATTGCATGGACACCATGATGATTTTGGCATCTCTGTACTCTCACATTGGAACCTCTGAAAACGTTCAACAAGCTCAGTTCCTCTATGAAAGAATCTTGAAAAAGTTAGCCAAGGCTGATGCGCAAGATACAGTCACATCAGATACGTTTGAAGAGTCCACCATTGCCTCCAGTGGCCCATCCTTTGAACCAGATCTTTTTATTGAATTGGCTCAAGTGTACATTTCTCATGGGGATCACATCAAGGCACTCAAGGGATTTATGACTGCAAAAAAGTTGTATGACCGTCAAACGACTGCAGACATTCCATCAGAGCTCTACTTGAACATTGCGGCCTTGATGCAACAAGAAGGTAACTTTGAGATTGCTCAAGATGCTTACAACAACCTACTGGGTGATTGGAAGGCCATTGACAATTACTTGGATGATGTGAGTGTAGTCGCCTTGTACAATCTTGCACGGATATTTCGATTGACTGGTGACCAAACTCAAGCCAAGCAAGCGTACGAGCGTATTCTTGAACAGCATCCATCTTACTCGGATGCAAAGATTCAACTAGCTTCCATGGAGGATGAAGTGGGCAACTACTCTGCTGCAAGTAAACTCCTTGCTGAAGAAACCAATCGTAAACCTGCACCCAACAATGCGGTGCTTGTGACTGCAGCACGAGTAGCAAGACGCCATCCAAATGCCCCTAAAGAAGCTCGCAGATTGTTTGAGCGTGTTATTCAATCCAATCAAGATGATGAATGGGCATGGTGTGGCGTTGGTATTCAATTGATTGCAGAAGCCAAACGGGAAAAAGGTGAAGCACGCAAAAAAATCATGGATCGTGCCTCATCAGCCTTCCTCAATGCCTTGAAAGTGAATGACAGGTGTACAGTGGCTGCCAATGGCCTTGCTATTTGTGTCGCTGATTTAGGGAACATTATGCAAGCTAGGGAAATGTGGATTCAAATCCGTGATACTTGTCCCAATTACATGGAGGCCTGGACGAACCTTGCACTTGCTCAAGGTGAGTTGGGTAACCACAATGATGCAGTCCTTACCTATGAGCAAAGTGCCAAACGATTTCCACAGTGCAATTTGGATGCTCATCACTGGATGTCAGCGAGTAAATCCCTCTATGCTCAAGGCAGAGAGACCAAAGACGTGGAAGTGATGAAAAAGTGTGTCAAGTACACTCAAAAGTCCATGTTCCTCAATCCCTCCAACCTTGCAACGCAGTTCAACGTAGCCCTCACCCTGCAATACCAAGCACAATTCTACCTTGAACTACCAAAGGAAGAACGCTCATTGGATGGATTCGCAGCATGTATTCGACACTTGGACACATGCAGCAGCATCTTCAAATTCCTCGAGCACATTCCCAAGCAAGAAGCAGAACAATACTACTCATATGTCTATGCATCTCAACGTGCCAGACTGTCTGCTTCCATGATTGACCGTGCCAAAGACGAATGGCAGAAACAGGAGCAATACGAAAGTGAGCAACTTGCACTTGTTCAGAACAGTCGTACACGCCGTGAGGAAATGTTGAAACAGAACCAGTTGCTGCAGACACTTGCATTACAACGAGAGCAAGAAGAAGACAAACGCATTCTGGAACAAACGCGCAAGATGCAGGAAGAAGCACTTGCTTATGTGGTTGAAGATGAAGATGCTTTTATGGTACAAAGTGCAGGTGAAGAAGATGATGCTGGAAAGAAGAAGAAGAAGCGTGCCAAATCCACCCCTAGAAAGCGTGGAGAAAAGCGTGCATTACGTGACTCTCAGTCTGAAGATGAACAACCTGCCACTGAATCCAAAAAAGTGTACGTACCTCACTGCCCATTCATTAACTCTCTTTCTCTAGGAAATCCAAAGCCATTGTCAGTAGCAGTGAGGATGAAGAGTAAAAAAAAATTGTTCATTACACTTTCTGAAAATCTCATCCTCCGTTCATTGCCGATTAAAACGCCGTCACCCCACCACATTTGCCATGCTTGCAAGTAATCGCCTTGCACGCTTGCCATCAGCCGATCAATCACCGTTACGATTATTTCATGCACCACGTTGGACCCCATTAGAAGCAATCTATCATCACTGGTGTGAATTTCAAGCACTCATTTCACTCAAAGGTACGTGCGCCACCCTCCATCCTATCATCTGATTCACTAGAAAACATATGTGATGTTGTTCAAGATACCAATCTACCTCATCATCTGAACCAGATCCAAGCTTTATTGCTGACAGAAGCCAAATCTGTCCATACCAATACCACAGATTCACCTTCAGATGGCTCCACCCTCGCCCTATCCACACCACCACCAAACTACAGAAATAGACACAAGAAATCCAGTAAGAATTGGAGCAGTTGTTTACATTTCTTTGCAAAAGAACGTGTTGCTGACCATATGATTCAACTTGCCATTCCTGATCAGCCCAAAGGTATTCTTAGAATGGTTGCAGAGTTCTTTCAAGCCATTTTGACGTCCTTGATTGCACGTGATGTACTGTCCATATTGAAGAAACCACTCCGATCCCTCATTACTGCATGTCTGACCATTAAAAGCAAGGACGATGATATGGAAAGTGTTGCCAGTGGCATTCAATCCAATTCCACCATCAATTTATTCCATGCAAGAGCAGCCATGAAATTGATTCGCACTATTGTTGACCTTGTGGGTGAAAAACCAGCATTGGTAGCCATTGTATTTGATGCGGAAGTTGGATTCTACTTTTTCGATCTTGCCATGGCGTATTTGAGTGTAGAAGACATGAAATTGAGGAGATCTGCGCGTGATGCAGTTTTGGAAACCATTGGGATTGCTGCACGACATCCTCGCGTCATGGCCCATGTGATTGACCGTGTACGCTTTCCTGAATACCTTAATGATCTCCTAAGTGACCTGGTGGGTGATGCAACAGATCCTGATCAATTCGAAAAAGGTAGTATCCTTACGAATGATTTGGATCATGAAGAAGTTCAACAGCAGCAACGTAGACGTGAGACACAACGCATCATCTTTAGTGAAATGTGGAAATTGGTGGATGGAGTATGTCGTGTGCCTGGTGCAGATTTGATTACCAATCGACTACTCACTGTATTGAATGCAGGGTTCTTGCGTGGCTTGAGTGTCATCATCACCCTTGGTTATGATATTGCAACACTTGCACATGATCCCATCTTCTTTTCACGCGTCTTATTACCTCAATGGTACAGTAAATGGACTGCACAAGCAGCCACCAAGGCAGCAACAAGAGCAGAGCGCCTCCTTGAAGATATGATTCGGAATACGGAACACAAGAGACTTTTATGGGAATTGTTGGACATTACGTTTCTCAAGAACAAGTGCTTACGTTCCATTTGTGACCATGCAGCTGATGTGGATGAAGAGATTTGCATGCCTGCTCTTCGATTGTGTTGGGCAGCCCTTGAAACCTTTGATATGCGTGTCATTGAGAATCTTGTATTAAGGGATTTAAGGTGTGGTTGGTGGAGCATTGCCAATGATGAAGGTGAAAAGGCCATTATTGCCGGATTACTCAAAGACGATGATGATGATTATGTGGATTATGCCATGCGTATTCTCAGTCTTGCACCATCCACCACCTTCTCACCTGATTCAAAGGATATGCTTAAACCAGAACTTCATGATTCCTATGCACTGGATGGCCTTGATGGTGATGAGTACACGCAAACTAGGATACATCGATGGGCCAAGGAATTGGAAAGTCCATTTATGCAGAGACGTGCAAGTTCACCCAACACTTTACTTGCTTCCTTGGCTGAACGTGCCTCTGATAACGATGATGATGATGACCATATCCCCATCAGTTTCCCTGAAGCCATTCTCAAACAACTTTCACTTGCTGCTGTTGCCAGTACAGAAAAGAATCTGCTTGTCACTGCCATTTGTGCTGAAATTGCACGGTTTAGAGATGTTGCAGTTGATGGTTTCCTTGGTCTTGGACCTGGTTGGAATGAGCAAGGAGAGCAAGTTTTGTTCAATTATTCAAGTCATCCTATTGCTACACCCATTCAAACACTTGGCGATCAACCTGAGCATGTATTGGAAGTACGAACACTTGCAGATGAATTACAAGCACTTGAAATGAGGCGTGATTCACTCCCACTCGCCCTTCCAGTCAATAGTGATGATGATGAAGGATCTGACTTGAAGGACCGTCCTCGTTTCAGCCTATTCGCAGCACTCAAGATGGCCATTGAACAAGAAGCAAAGTTGGCAGAGGAAGCCATGCTGTACCTCAACAAACACAAGGCACGATCGCGTAGTAATTCCACCACACCTTCCACTCCCACCACCACTACCAAGCGCACCTCACTACTCATGCCCATTGAAGAGAGCCCTGCTCTCACTCCACAATCCACTGCAGTTGCCTATTCACCACCCGGTCCACCTGATCCTGATCAAGTTGTAAGGGTACATCAACTCTTGCGTGAATTCTGCAGAGAACTTGCTGCTGTTGTCGTGGTACGTGGTGCACGTCGTTCCATGGACCTTGGAGATGACCTTGATGAAGATGAAATAGAAGAAGAGGAAGAAGATGAAGGCCTTGCAAGCGAAACTGTTGGCAATACGGATCATTCACCCCACACTGATCGTAAACCTCGCCCCTCACACCTCTCTGATCATGAATGGGTTTGGGGATGGTGGGATGACAGTGGAAGTGAAGACAATGACATTCTCATCGATATTCCCGCACCCAAACCCTACTTTCCAGAACAAGAAGATGCATGGGTCCTTAAAAAGATGGAATTTGCACAACAAGCAGCCAGCCTTGACACCAAAATGCGATCTTGGGAACAACAAGTCTACACATTGGATGAATCCACTCACCGAGAGTACGCTAGTGCAAGTGGATCAGAATATGGTGGAGGACATTCTGAAACGGGTTCATGGTACGCTGCACCTGCCATTGAAGGTTATTATGACTCTGATGAAGGGTCCTACACTCATCCCTCCCTAAAGCAGCAGCGACACCATGGTGGTGATGATGATGAAGAAGAAGAACAAGATTTCTATCTCTGGCAACAAGTAAACAGCAGTGAACAAGATCATTACCAAGCAGTATCACGATGGATTTAAATGTACATTATACATAAATTAAACTTCTCATATCAATACATTCCAACTCTGCTTCGCAAAACAATACATGTCCACCTGTCGTCACATCAACAATAGTATCACTCCCATGCTCATGAAACTCATCAGAACTCTGTTTACATTTTCTGACTTCTTCCAACCCTTGTTCACTCAACTGAAATACAGCATACCACATTGCATGCCTTGGACTTGTAACTATCGACACTGCCTCCATCAATTCCATTTGGTATACTGCTTGCGTATGCATATCAACACTACTCAGCATACAAGGTTGAGTTGGATGAGAGTGGATCCAACCCAGGACGATAAGATCAAGATTAGATAACAATGCAACAATATCTTCTTCACGTTCCATATGGCAGGAATCAGGGGTGACGTGTTGATGCGGGAAGACAAGAGTTGTGATTTGAAATGTATCAGAATCGAGTAATTGTCCACATAGTAATGCACATGTTTCTAGGTTTGAACAAGTGTTGGATTGTGCGACATGTAGGAATTGGTCCATGCAGGTGGATGGGATGTAAATGGTACGCCACTGGTGAAGTGTGATTGAATCTCCATCTATTGGCAAATCTGGAAGTGGTTTATCAGTCATGGGTGAGAAAACTGCAAGGACCTTCCTCCTTTGGCCCTTGTGACTCCCCCCCTCCTCCTCCTCCTCCTTGGCGCCTAGTCATCATAAAAGTCATCTTGGTCACTGTCTTTGCCATAATCCACCTCATCCACTTCATCCCCAACATCCAAATTAACAAACCCTTCCTCCCTCTCAATACTCCCATCAATCGCACTCTTCTCCCTTCGATACTCTGGCCTCAACTTGTATGTCCCATGATAAGGCCCTGTTTTGACAAACTCCAACACTTCTCTTGCAATTTCCTTGATAAACGCTTCAGGCTGTCTCGTATGCTTGATCAGTGCCTTTCTGGTAAAATACTCGTGTCGTTCATACAATTGAATGATCAAAAGTATCAAATCTTCCTTTCTCATCCTCACATTCTTGGTTTCGCTAGTCACACGTTGTTTCTTTGGATTATCAAATGGTTTGACTTGTTGTTGCCATTTGTAATCCAATTGAGGTGGCTGAACATGAGCAAAATCAATCAATTCCACCTTTCTCTTTTTAGTTGTTTGTTCAAGGCGTGATCGTTGGACTTGAGCGTATTTGGCTTCCATTTGGTTCATTTGGACAGAACAGTCATGTACAACTTGTGAGACAATACGGCTTGCGTAACCACTGTGATCTGGTTCTTCAAAGATAAAAGTGTTTTGGACATCAACGTCACGAAAGGAGAGCGTCGCTGTTGGGTCATCTGGTAAATCTTTGTAAAGTGTTGGATATTTGACTTTTGGAAGGTGGAGCACGGCTGATCTGCTTGTTTTACCACTTGGTGCGATTTCAGTAACGATTTTAAGCATGCCCAGTTCTGTTCCTGGTGTGGATTGAGTTGCCCATTTGTCAGCAATAAAGGTTGGGAGTTTGACTAGCCAAGATTGAGGGATTGTGGATGGGATTTGACAATCTGGAGTGTCTTGGACTGTTGGGGTGGGTGATTCATGTTCTGATTCTTGGTAATCGGACTCATCTGCAATGGAATCTGGTTGTGGTGTGGCTGCATGTTGTGTGACGGGTGTGAGGAATGATTTCATGATGAAAAAGATTTTCATGTGGCCAAGGTTGATACCACGACGTGACACGACACTGCCAACATTTGAAAACAAAGAGATTGATGTGGTGGTGGTGGAACAACAGGATGAGGAAATATTTGGGTTGATGCAGGATCCAAACGCGTTTTTTGAACTTGGAACACAAACCGAGTGTTTGGAGGATGGTTCATGGCACATTTATCAAGTGCATCATAGTGAGGATGCTGAGACTGAAGAGTTGAAGGATGCCATTGCTGCATGCTGTCAGTCCATTTGGATGGATGAATGTGGACATGCAGAGCCCTTGGATGATGTAATGGTCCAGCATCTCACTGCACGCGTCATGCTCATTTTAGAGGGTACATTGGACAAATTAAAAAGCTCACCCACTGTAATCAATTATGAATCCATCATTCGTGCAGCTTGGTCCACTGGTTTGGTCGACCCTTCCACCCTCAACGACCTGTCATCCAAAGAAACGTGAATTATTTATTTTTTGTTTGTTTGATTGTATATGTGTGTGTGTGTGTGTGTGTGCAAGCTATGATGATTGGTTGTTGTTGTTGGAGGGGCGCCATGTTACTCCAATCAGATTTACAACTTCTTCCCTGGCATCCTCTTCACTGGAATCCCTCCACCATTCACCATTGCCATTCTCCAACCAACTTCTGCCTTCAGCTGTTTCCATTACCAACAATGCTCTCACGCGTAATCCAATGTTCCCTGCTCTTCTGGCATAACACAAGACATTCCATGCACAGGTTGGTACTGTATCCAGGTATTTGTGAAGGAGTGTGGCTGCATTCTTACCCAACTGAGCAAGTCCATAGACCTCTGCAAGGCACAACAGCTCACCAAGAATGTCCAAGGACAATTGATCAGCCAAAGTGTCCGTGTAAAGGTAGTCAATAAAGGCATTGAGTACTGTAAATGTTTCTGGGAGTGTGATGGATCGATCAGGTGATGGATTGGTGCTCAACAAACGGTCAAAGTGAGCCCATCTGCGTCGAATGATGAAGGAATTCACACGAATGCCTTTGGATGACTTGTTGCTTAATTTGAGAGATGCTTGATCAGAATCCACTGAACTGTTGGAAAGGAGTTCATTTGAATTGCCACCAGCCACCACTGTAAAATCACAAAACTGTGGGTTACTGAGGAGTTCATGTCCAAGTTCTTGAGCATACCAAGGCACTTGAGGACCTGCATTGTCAAATAGACCCCATGCATCCAATTTTACAGAAACAACATGGTCAAAATTGACACGACGATGTTCATAATCTGTAAGGAGATCACGACCACGATTTCCAAAGATCAAATAGCGATCTCGAGCACCATCCAGTACGGCCTTATTCCAACTGCCCTCGTCCAAATGTCGGCCTACATGCAGTCTTGACCATTGAAGTGTTTCCAAATTGAGACGCCATACACAGAATCGTTGCATGGCATTTGTGAGGAAGGTACCACTGACCACCAAGGAATTACCCATCAAATGGCCATTTGGGAAACGTAAACCAGGTGGAAGGTCACCTCCTTTCATGACAAAACTTTGATCAACGGTTTGAAGGGTTTCCACGTCAATGGTATGCAATTCACGCTTCACATCAGTAAAATTAAAGTTACTGTAAACATAGCACTTGGTCTCACTTCTGACGGATATGGAGCGGTACACGCCACACTGACGAGGGAATTCGATATTCATGATCCATGAAAAGGTTTCTAAATCGAAAATGTGAGCATCTTGAATGTAAGCATTCTGTAAATCTTGACCACCCAATACAACCAATCGTTTGCCATCCACCACAGTGAGATGTGCGTATCGAGGTCGAGGTGGTACGCCCATCACAGGAGGTCTTTTCCACTTTAAACGACCACCACGTGTCTCCAATACAATCACGTCTCCCAATACAATGCTCGTGTCTTGACTTTCCCTCATGCGTCTCTGACCCATTCCACCAAAAATGAGGATATTGTCTTTTCCAAATATGTTGGCTGAATGAAAGTACCTGGGTTCAGGGGATCCTTGACCTGGAATATCCGCATGATGACGCCATACCAATGTATGTAAATTAAGCGTATACAATTCACTGGTCATCTTTCTTGTGGCAACCAACCTTCCAGCGAATAAATACAACGTGTGGTCAATGACTGTTGTGGATGCACCTGCCAATGGTGGGGGTACGCTACCTGTGGTTGCATGAAACGAGACTGCCAAGTCCGTAATGGCTGAAACTGCAGGAGACGCAGAGAGAGAAGGTTTACCATTACTCAGAGCAGGAGGAGTAGGTAGATTAGGATAGGAGGACGCTGGGCCATTTGAGGAAAATCCAGATAAAAAGGTGTGAGATGAATGAGATGAGGCTGTGGTGGCCGTGGAATGATGACGACGATGAGGCGTAGTTGGTGGCAGAGCAGAGTTGAATGAGGATGATGCTGAGAAATAGCTTTCATCACTGTATTGGGGTACTTGTTGCTGATGAGATGATCCAGGTGCTTGATGTCCATTGGTGGTGGTTGAGGTGGAATATACATGTTGAGGGATCCCCGTGGAGTGTGAAGTGCTGCGTAGCATACCGGCTCTGGTGGTAGTGTGAAAGGTGGTTGGTGGGAAAAAAGTTTGGTGGTGGTAGTGGTGAGAGATGAAGGAACACGAGTTTTGGAAAAAAAGAGGAGAAAAGATATTCACGTGAGACTTGATTTTTTGGAAAATGGCCAAAGCGTCGCGTGGTCTGGCCAGATTAAGAAACTGATAAGGCACCTGATATGGCAAAGGTGTGGCATGGCCAAGTATATAGAGGTGGTGGTGGTGGTGAGCGGCTTGACAGCAGCAGCAACGGGGTCTGTGTGTGCAAACAACTGAGACACAAGCCTCCTTTTTCTCCCTCCACTCAATCACACACACACACACACTTGTACAAAAAAAAACCCACACCCTCTTTTCATCACTCATGGCGGACTCTACTCCACCTGATTCAACAAAGGAAACTTCCTCGGATACTGCTGCCATTACTGTTCGCTACGATCATCTTCTCTCCAACATCAAAGGACATTTAGATCGTATTCAAGATGAGCGCACACTTCACCGTAGACGTGCAAGAAGCATGATGGACTCGACCAATGAACCCAATTCGTCATCATCTGGCGAGAATCACCGTTCAAGTCAACCACAGAATGATACAAAGCAACCTGATTTAATCAAGGAAAATGCCCGACTTAGCAGGGCTTCCTTTGCAAGTTCCACCTCCTCCAACGTGAACACAACTGCTCAAGAGGACACAAAGAAGGTGCCTAGACAATCTCAAGACATGACAAGAGCAAGATTCAGAGCTCAAACCACCCTGGGGCTCGCTACTGAACATGCGAATTCTTCAGATGAATACCTTCCCTTGGATGGACGTCATGCTGCACCAACTGTCTTGAAACCACGGGTCACTTCTTATTATGGTACCAGTCCACCTACTTCTGCAAACCCAGAGGCATCCAGTGATACTGAAAACTCTCATTATGCAGTGGATCCAACTAGCTTTTATGCTTGGTCTCAGGTGACGCAGTGGTCAAGTCCAGTGGCCATGGAGCAATCCGGTGGATCCCTTAAGCGACCACCAAGTTCCAGGGTTAGTGAAGCTCATAGTGCTAGATCATCTGCTCAATTCGGTTTTGATGAGTTGAATTTGATGCATCCTTCCCCTCCTCCTTCTTACCACACGGGTGTTTCCAGACCAACTTCCAGTATTCCACCTCCAAGGTATCCTCCACCAGACGCCCCTCTTCCCAATCCATTGGACATTCCACATCCATCAGCCGCTATCCGTGCAGCACCAATCAATTGGGCAGTTCGTATCCCAGATGCCCTTCCCAATAATTCCATGGCTGGTTTCTTGAGCTCCCTTTACATTTCTACTGGTATGTTTGGTAAGAAGAACTTGTGGAAGCAACGTTACTTTGTACTTAATGGAAACGTACTTTACAGGTTCAAGAATGATGATCCATCCTTCACAGTCAGTGAAATGATGAAACTTACACCCACGAGCGTAGTGTGTGTCAGTAACCAGTTTCAAGGTAAACAATGGTGCATTGAAGTTGCTGGTGCAGTTTCCATCGTTCCTGATAAAGAAGAACTTGCTCAAGCCATCTCTAATGGCACTGTTGCCTTGACTCAAGCTGCCAGTCATGCAGAATCCGACCAACCATTAGTGGATCAAAAGGGCATTGCTAGCATCACTGGTAAAGACATTATTTGGCAACTTATTACGTGGTACATTCAAGCATCTGATGGTGAAGAACTCAATGCATGGCTCAAGGCACTTAAAGAAGGTGTGATTCGTGCCAAGTACTCTACGCGTGCACTTCCTTCTACACCCATCACTGCACTCCATCCAAGTGATTCCAGTGGCAAGATGAGCGATTCACCCAATGCATCCATGATTCATTTGAATGAAAGTGGCATTGGTAGCAGTGGACCAGTCAATCATGTACGTACCTTTTCATCCAATTCAATAAGGAGACAGTCTGACCAAATACCCATCCGACCAGAGATTTTGAATGAAAAGAAGGATGTGGAAAGACATTACAAGACTCAAAGTATGTATGCTGGATTGGAAGTAGTAGCACCACCACCACCACCACCTCCACCACAATCTCCACCACCAAGTGGTGAGTTGCCTCCATTGCCTGTTGCAGAAGTAGTGGATGGTGGCAGCAGGGAGATGTATGCACGAGTGAGTTTGGGAAGGGATGAAGAGGAAGCTGAGGATTGGAGAAAGGCTGCTTTACTCCAAAGTAGTAACAATCAGGGAAATGGCACAGTGACGTCGAATGCAGCGTTTATGGATAAGCCATTTACACAGATTAGACGAGGTAGTATGGGGTCAAGGGGTGCAAGTCCTTTGGGGTTGGAACCAGTTTTGGAGCAGTAATAATTTTTTAATAAATTTGAAAACGGAAAGCAAACACAGAGAGCGTACATTAAAAAAAGAGCCAAGTTATACTGCGCTTACAACATGTCAAAGTTTGGACAATCGTCCTCAGTACCCCACCACTTGACTGAAATGTTGTTGTAGGTAAACGCAAAGAAAATGACGATACCACTGATGGCAACACCAGAGTCCATGGCAGCTGAGAAGACGTAATTGAACTTGCTCCACCAGGCATGGCGATAACGGTAGAGGTAGAATTGGAAGATGAAACCAACAATGAACCATGAGGGATACATGACAGGTTGAGCAGGTGGCATGATGGCAGTACCTCCAAGAATGACTGGAGTGTGCACGTACTTCCAGAAGGAATCAGGATAGCGACGAGCAAGGAGCCAGAATGGAATGGGAGCAAGGAATCCAATCAAGAACCACCACATCAAAGCATTGTAGGTTGAGCCAGGACCAAACATCTTGGCTGGACCAATCACACCCCAAATGACAGAGGCGGAGTAGAACACTCTGGCAGAAGAACAACGCCATTCCTTGGGGGCCTCATCAGTACAAATGTTCGGAACAAGATCATACATCAAATAGGCGGTTTCAACGTTCATGATACCAGCAATAAGGGTTCCCCAGGATTGAGCAAGGAACATGTCACGAGGAGGAATCTTCATGTAATGACCAAGCTTCAAATCAGACACAAACACAATAGCTTGCACCATGGCAATGTAACCATAAGTCTTGAAGGTAACGTTGGCAATTGGGCGACCTGGAAGAATGTAACCAATGACGAATTCAGTAATGATGTTCAAACCAGGAGTCTGATTAGCAATGGCAGTGATGATACCAATGGGCAACAAGAAGAAAGCAGCCATAGCAATAGCCATGATCACACCCCACCATGGGAGACGGATACCATAAGGTTCGTATTCACAAATGAAGATGGAAAAGGCCATGTTGACAAAGAAGACGGCGCCATACCACCAGTCAGGGACTTCTTCATAGCGATCCATGAGTTTGCAATGAATATCATCATCTTGGCTGCGGGCTTCCTTGAAACGAGCAATAATTTCCTTACCGTGATACAACAACGTGTGAGAGATGACAGCAGTCAAAGTGGCGAAACCAGTACCATAGGAGATGGCAAAGAAGTAGGACATGCGCAATTCACCATATTCGTTGTACTTGGCTTCATCCAAATCAAGGGTATCTTTGTTGATAACATCATTAGTGACGTACTCGCTGCCATCAGCCTTGTACAAACCAGAATCCAAAAGAGGGAAGATGGTGGCATCCCAAATGTTGGTGTAGTAACCAATAGGAACAAGGATCCAGGTAACACCAATGAAACCGAGGAAGACGTTGACTTCAGCCCAGAATGGAGTGACCAAAGGAGAACCAAGGAAAGCCACAAAGGTATTCCAATCCAAAGAGAAGGATAGAACACCCAAACCACGAGATCCAGAACCAATTTGATTCCAAATCTTGTTATTAGGAGCAACGTAACAAAGAATGGAAATGGTAGAGAGGAAAGTTGCAGCAAATCCAGGAAGGAAGTAGTAAAAGAAGGAGCAAATGGCAATGATGATGAAAAACTTCATACGGCTGATTCCACCCTTGCTTGTATCTTCTTCTTCATGAAGGGTACGGAAAAGGGTAACGTTGACCAAAGTAGCTGGCCAAATCATAGCAGCTGGACGTACCAAGAAGCGACGACAGATACCAGCCAAACCGTAACCAATACACTGCGTGGTAAGGACGAGAAGGAAGGAACCAAATCTGCCAATATCCTTACCATACCAAATTTTCTTGATGGTAATGATATCAATAGCGTAAGCAGTACCACCAGCAGCATTAGCGATGGCAGTGATCAAGACGTGTTCCTTGATACTGAATGGACCAGGGTTGAGGGTAAACTTGAAACCAAACAAGTTGAACTGAGTCTTGGGGAGAACGGCGGCAAAGAAACGGCCAATGGGGTAAGTAAGCAACTGTACAACCAAAATACCAATAGTCAAAGGATGAGTTCTGAACCAAAAGAACTGGTTTACGAAAGCAAGGATGGCAGTGAACATGGTACCAATGAACCAAGCACGGAAGGTGAGGGTAGGCAAGGTAGGGTCATCCTTGTTGGAGACGGTAGCACGAACAACTTCAAATGGAGAGTTTTCCTCTTCATCGTCGTTGAAGCCAGCGGCAAACTCCTTTGATGGCTTTGTGATTTCAATGTCATCTAAGTTTGCAGACGGGTGAGTAGTGTCGTTAAAAGTCTTTTCGTTCGTCATGTTGTTGACAAACTGTTGCTAGCGTAGAGTGTGGGAAATTTCAGAAAGGGATGATGTGTGCTGGTTGTTCGTTACGCGAGCAGAGAAAAAAAGACGTTAAAGGAGAGGGGGGGAGGGGAAGTGGTCGTGAAAATCGTCAAGCACGAGAGTGTGTGTGGGTGATGAAAAAAAAAGATTTTTTTTCTGGGCTGGTGGGAGCGCAGCGGTTTTTGGCAGATGAGATTCTGAGGGCCACGAGGCTTTCTGGTTGAATGGGGGTAGAGTTTGTTTGGAGTCCACATGGATGATGTCATTCAGGCATTGGATTGTGCTGTTTTTAAAAAGAATTGAGGCTATACAGCAGGCACTGTTTGGTAGTTTTACCCTCCCACCCTCTCGTTCCTGACGTGGTTATCATGAACCGTGCTTCTTCATCCACCATAATGTTGGAAATCACGCCTCCATGATGCCCAGGGATGATTTGAAAGGCAGGGACAGTAGGATCATCATGAGCCAAGTCCCATAGTCGAAGGTTGTCAGTAGAAGCACATACAACATGGCGATTATTGGGTAGAGTGCTTACGTAATGGACTGGTCCAGAAATACTCGGAAATTTAAGTGGTGTTTCATAGGAAGATGTGCTCATGTTCCATACATCCACCAAGGCATTCCTTCTGGGGATGTATAAAGTATCACCATGGACATTCCAACTCATGCAAGTTGACCAAGGTGGACATTTGAATTGTGGTTTGATCACTGTCACTGGTTCCGGTTGTCTCTTGTCCCATATCCTCACCACTCCATCCACACTTACAGCAGCAAACACATGAGCATCCTTGGTTTCATGACCTTGAGGCTTGAATGCCACTTGAGCCACCTGTGCAGCTGAGCCACTAAATGACCTCATTTTAACACCAGTATGCAAATCCCACCAATGCACATTCCTATCCCATGAAGCTGATATACATGCCGTCTCATCCACATTGATGCGAATGCTACTCACTGCACTAACATGACCACGCAACACATGATGCACCAATCCTTCTTCATGACGAATTGTAAATAAATTGATGGATCCATTATTACAGCCTGCAAGTCCCCACAGGGCACTGGAATGCACATCCAAACTGTAAACTGGACTACTGGACGGTCCATCATCCCCCACCTTTGCTCCACTAGTCATAGGAATCACCAAATTGGGTTGATCCAGCACAACACGCGTCTCCATATTCTTGAATTCTGATAACAGTACACCTGCCTTTTGTACTGTATCCACCATCCCATGCTTTTGATTCACTGTAAGCAGTGTCTTTCCATTCATTGTGGCAAACGTATCCCACTTGCGAATGGTACCATCCACATCCCCAGTAAATAACCATCTCATACAATGAGTTGCTGCAATCGAGTAGATCTCTGCTGGATGGATTGCAAGTGCCTGTGGAACAATATCGTAGCCATTAGCAGCGCGTGAATCCACTACCTTTGATCAACGATAACAAGGATCACAGCGCATACATTGAACAGTGTGCATTTCCCTAATAGATTTGTTCCCAAAAACTTTAACTTGAATCTGCCATCCACCTTTACCTTTTTTAATCCAGATCTATTACACCAACTTGAACAATGCGGCCACGGAATCTACCAAAAGGAGCCTCGATTACGGCATCAGCTACAATAGATTACCAAATGGATCAAAACTGGATAGATGTGAAGTGGCGTCTGTGACTGCTTTTCTTTCTGAGTGAAAAACATCACAGGATGAAGGCGGAGAATTAATGTGACCAGCAGCATTGTTTAAGCAAAATTAAAAGCGATTTTAAAAATGAGTACCAATCACAGCGGAGTGTAAAGACACATCAGCGCTTAGAGACTTGCCCATGGAACAGGTTGGGTCTTCTTTGGCGTCTTGTGGTGAGTAATTGCACTTGATCACTTCACTACCTTTCTTTTTAGTAATCCAGAATTCACGACCAGCATGAAGGTACCTGTTGAGAGTTGGAGGTGGGAGATGAGGTACAGGGTCCTGTGCATGAACGACGCGAGACAATGTAAGATTGGGAGTTGCGTTGACCATACGAGCAAAGCGAGGTCCACCCACACGAGGAGCAGAAAAGGAAATGACATTGAATGTGTTTTGCTTCATTTCCCTAGCGAGATCCAGCCCGCAGATGTTGGCCAATGCACCTCCAAGTGAATGACCAGTAAGGTAAATCTTGTAGCCTGGATTCTTGGCAATCAGCTCCTTGATTTGTGGGACGATCGTGTTACGTTCAGTCATGTAGAGTTTAAGGAAGCCACGGTGCACATTAGCAACTTCCTTGCTAGCAGGATCAATGGGAATGCCAACTTTCCCCTCTCGATCAAATAAAGATTGCTTCCAAATGTCCGCATCAGTATACCAGTTGGGTTTAACCTTGGTTCCCATAAAAGCAATGACGATGATCTTGTAGGCATCATGCTTGGCAATATAGCCACGGAGACCTTTCTTGTTGCTAAACACATATTGAACGCTAGTGCCTTGTAACTTGTTTTTGCAATGGGGACAGGACCACCCCTTGATATCTTCGTCTGACTTGTAGGCTACGGAAGCGTATGGAGCAATACGAGTGAATTCATCAAAGTCAGATGGAGGTGCCTGGCGAGGGTCTTTAGTCACCATTGCTGATGTAGCCAAAGCCAAGGCGGTGGGAGAGAGGGTACCAGGGGGAGGGAGGAAAACGGAGAAATTCTCAGCAAACTCCTCGCTTTCCGTATTACTCTTCACAGAAGAGATTGAGAGCAAGAGGGAGAGGATGGCGAAGGTGGTGAAGAATTGCATGATGATGGGAAAATGAGATGAAAAATTCTGGCGCGACATTTGAGGACCCCACTTGTACTGGTGTGAGAAAGTGCATCGTGAGAACGACGAAGGCTACATAGACTAGGATCAAGATGGAGCTTGCATGTGAGGTACAAATCTTCATTTGAGGTGTACAGGTGGCTGTTGTAGGTTACGCTGCATCACTCATCAATATCAACGCCAGTCCACGTTGTACTGGCACTAAACAATAGGAGCAATCTCTGGATATGCACGTGTGCTACACCAAACTGATTCCACTATGTGTGTGCTATTTTCGGTGTGAGAAAAGTGTGACTGCCATCTATTTTTACTCCCTTTGCA